>JAEANM010013781.1:0-14265 GCA_017656035.1 Myanophis thanlyinensis | reverse complement strand
TAATATTATTTTTATTGTTTCTTTTTTGTTTATGTTTTGTTTGTTATTATCAATAAAAAATTTAATAAAAAAAAAAGAATTCTAAATGTGGGTGATGCCTCACTAATAGGAAACTTTAAAATGAGTTCTATTATTAATTTGAGTATATTTATTATGTATATACCAATATTTGGAACTAGATTTTATGCTAAGTGAAACAATGAAAAAAGACAATTCATGCTGGAGTGGAAGAAACATCATATAATTATTTCCGACAGTGTAATAACACACTAATTTTAGAAGAACAGTTCCTCAATATGTAACATAATATATCACAAGTATAGTACAAAGTTCTATAATTCAAGGAGAGAGAAATCTCATTTGTACTTACGGTGTTAAATCTTTCTAAAAAACTGTCATCTCCAAGCAAGACATATGCCTTTAATAAATACTCATAATATGAATCTATTCCTGCTCCAACTCCGCTATCTAGAATAAGATAAAAATATTAATACAATTAATTTCATTACTAGTTTTCAGTTCCATGAAGTAAGTTCTTATTGTTATAAAACAATTAAGTGCAACCAAGAAATAGATAAAAAGGGCTATGGGATGAAGCATAATGCAGTATCTTTTTTTTAGTCCAAAGTAAGGCACAATTTTCTGACACATAGTTTAAGTCCTCTACATAACTAAACTTCTAATCTCATTCTTATCTATAATTAAGAGGGAACATAGTTTCATACCTTTACGGACCCAATCACCCGTATGAATGTTAATAGTAACTCCTACTAAATTACTACTACGTTGCCTTTTCTCCCAAAGGAAATCAAGTGCTTTCCGGGCATATTCCTATAGAAAATAAAATTAACATTTTCTAATTAAATACAGCTTTACATGCAATGAAGTAGTCAGAAAATTGATGCAAGCAATAAATTTATTCAGTGGTTCTACTTTTAAACTTATACAAGTTGGTGCAACAGTAAATTATATTTTATATGTAACTGGACATCTGAGAAGGCTTTTAAAAAGTTAGATGCAAATGGGGTGCTGCCAAAAATGCATCATAAAAATTGGAAATAAAGTCATATAGTTTGGACTTGTCATATTATTGCTGCAGTTTGGATGCCGAGAGATCATTAATATAATCTTAGATTGATCAGAGTTGCTAAGAATGCAAATTACTTATTTGGCTGTAAGCCCCAGCCATTTAAAATGTAACATCAATAATTATACATGGGGGATATTCTTTAAGAATTGTCATACAATATTGGAAGGATAACTCTATGCTGGACTCATACCAACAAATGTGAACTTCTGAAATAAGCCTTTTTTTTTTTTTTAACAAACAGGCAACAACTTTTGAGTAAGCTTGTCAAATTTGGGAAGCTGTTTTGTAGATGAGATCTATTTCCAGTCTTTTTTATACTAAGGAGTTATAGAATAGACCTGGCCAATATTGTAGTTATAATAGTGTCCAATGGTAAGGCATCAGGCACAAATAAAATTCCTAATGAACTACTTAATTTATTGAGGGAATATCATCTGTATGTTTATGTTGTTCTAAGTTATTCTTTTAAATTTTGTGGTAACACAAAATTTAATACAATATTGCATAATTACATGGGGTATTTTATGCCCACATACTTTATGATTTTTATTTATTAAAAAATATACTGCCCAATTCTCAACATCTCTGAGTGGCTCACAACAAAGAAGCTACAATAAAATCAATTTTAAAAAATAAAGATAAAAGATTACAGCATTATAACATATAGAGTCTCACTCTCCCAAACACAGCATAGCCATCAGGCCCTGGGACAGAACGCCGATGGATATTTTAAGCAGTACCTCATAATATAAATAGTAAAGCAATTTCTGGTATGAGAGATTCAGTGACCAGTTCAGCAACAGAACATAGCTGAAATTATAAGTAATTTTAACTATAATTAATTATATTTAATTGTAAGTAATTTTAACTGTAAGTAATTTTACAGTATAAAAATAAATCAAAAGTTAGCACTCGCACAAAAATCATTCATCGCTTATCATTAAGCAAACCTCAAATATTGATGCCCCTGTGAAACGACTCAGAGCAGCAAACTCTAAGATCAATGTTCCCGCACAAGCTGTACAAGTTTCAGTCTCTGTTCCTGTCCGGGCTTCTGGACTTCTTAGACCAAATTTTAAATTAATCTAGAAGAAAAAGAAATGCTAAAATCTCTTATTGTGATAATGCTATTTCTTAAAAACTTTGGAAAATAAAATAGATTTGTTTTTTCAAACAAGACACAATAAGTAGACACTAAGTTTGTATTACATTGCAGAAAAGCTGGAATAATTAAATAAGCTGCAGCAGAGTTAGAAGCAAAGAATGTGCAGCATCATAAAAAATAGTGCTCAATAACATTTGAGTGTGTCAAACCTATGCAAACTTAGTATGAGTTTAAATAATGCCAAAGTCACTGGTGCTTTAACTTTAAATGAAGCTGTCTCTGAGTATCACCTGCCCTGCTATAGAGAGAACAGTCCTCATTTTCATAATCATATGGCTTTTTAAAGTCCATTGCATTTGAAAATGTATTATAGATAAATATATAAATATCTTCATAAACCATGCTATTAGCTGAAGAGTTAAGATTCTAAGAGTTATAAATATCAGATGTTTTCACTGATATCACTGATAATTCTCTCTCTCTCTCTGTCTCTCTGCCTCAATGTGTAATTTTATCATACTAGAAGAACAAATAATGTGACGTACATTAGTCTTAGCTCACAGTTTACTTACTCTTGGATATGGGAGACCACTTGTGGTGTTAAAAGCTGGCAACAGTTTGTAGCCTAACTGTTTTGCCATATGCAGAAGTTCTCCATTGTACCACTGCATGATTTCACCTTTCTCTTTCAGCATGATTGCTACTGAGTGCCCACCTAAAAGACCTCTAGATAAAATGAAAGGCAGAAGTCAGGAAGATTATTAGCTTAGTGAATGCTGATATAGAAGAGAACCAAAGACTGGGGAAGCAAAGGAGAAGAGAATGTCATTCTCCAAACTGCTTCCAATCTCGAATGATGTTTAGTAATTACAGTTATACTAGCCTTAAGCAGTGCTGAAAAACTGAAAACAGTTTGTAAAACATTTAAATACTACCTACTTCTAAAAAGTATATATAAATGAAGATGTGTAAACCCTTTTGACAGTAATGCAGAAAATGCAGTTTACAAACAAGAACAGGTTTACAAACTATGAACTATGAATTCTATTATGCTTAAAAACTTAAGAAATAAGTGTATTTAATTTCAGATCATAAAATATATAAAGGTTATCATTGGCAGATTTAAAATCTGATCCCCTTTTTCCCAGTATAAAACTTACCCAAGCACTCTTATATTTGTTTCAAATACTGATACCACAATGTCGTTGTCTAAATTAACATCTCTAATTACTTTTTTAACAGCATCTTCAAACTCTTTGGTTTTATTTAATACCTGCAAAACAAGAATAAACAGGTTGATTATCTTTTAGAAAACTAAGTTTTGTTAAGGAAAAACTTAAAGTTTCATTTTAAATAAAATATAAAGAATATCAGATTCTGTCATCTTTGGTCAGCAACAAGCTAAAATTCCTATTACAAACGCAAACCCTAAATGAAGGTTATCAAGTTTATCTTGTCTCAAAAAAGGTAAAAGAGGTATAGTTGAGCAATACATACTGAAGAAATGGGACTCTCATTACATTCTCAATCCATTTAAGATTGAAAGCCAGGAGTTACTTCACTCTCAAAAACTCATGGACTGCTTTGGATTAATCACAATCTCTCAGCCCAACCTAGGTACTCCACTGGGTTGTTGCTGTGAGAAAAATAGGAGGAGGAACACTGTGTATGCCACCTTATATCACTCATCCATCTTCTAAAGGTAGATTATAATTTAAGCAAATCAAGCATTTAGTTAAGGACTTGGTTAAGTTCTATCCAATATTGTATAATGAGAATTTAGATTTAATACATGGTAGAAGAAATCAAACCTACCACAAGAGTGTCCAAAGTATCTATTAGTGTCAGTGAAAACCTGGGTGACAAAAGGAGATGAAAAATAGGATTTAATCAAATGCAATAATTTATTATTAAATGTTCATGTAAGAACTTCTAACAGGCTGCCTATTACTAAAAATGGTGGACAGTGTTCTCTTTCCTCAAGCTGATGAACTGTTGAAGACACACAATGCTTTCATGAACCATTGAAGACTTCTGAAACAGACTATATATTAAAAATATGCAGCTTCAGCAATTCGTGAAAACAATGAACGACTTCAGCAGTTTATCAGCTTGAGAAAGTTCAACACCATCTGCCACAGTAGCCAACACCTGTTTGCAATGGTTGTAGCATTCCCAGAGTCATATGATCACCATTTGCTACCTTCCCAGGAGGGCTTAGAGCAAGCAAAGTCAATGGGAGAAGTGAAATTCACTTATCAGCCACAGCAAAAAAGATCTCAAAATTGGACATGAATCGTTTAACAACTGTATCACTTTGCAATGGAAGTTCCTGTGCCAATTGTGGTAATATTTTAAATTAATATTTATTTTACTTAGTTTAACTGTTTTATGTTATTAAAACACTGTAATCTGCTTACAACATTCTCCAGATAATGCACAAACTAAAAATAATTTTAAAGAAATATAATAATATTAATCTATGATGTAATTATTAGTCAGATATTATTTTTGTTTTTCTCCAATTTGGTAAATATGCCTGTTCTTTTTATGGCTATTTATTCAGAATTTAGATTCAGTTTTATTGGATTTGTAATAATAGATCCACAGAATTTCAATTAAAACTACATACTGAATCTTTAAATAATTATTTCAGAACACTAACTTTCCCAAGGCATCATCTACATCTCCACGACTTGGTTCTTGACCCCGAATTCTTCCACGACAAGTTAAAGGCATGAGCTCATCAGCTGGGTAAGCATGTTCCTGTTGGGAAAAAAGGAAATAAAAACAAAACAGAAATAATAATCTAATGAAATTGAAATGCAATAGCAGTTAGATCAAGTTTCATTGTTTACTCTTAGAAATGCAGGAAATAAAAAGGAATACTATTTCTATATTCATGGGAGTGTGCTTTTACAAAATGAAACAATGCAGAAAGCTCCAAATGATATACAAGTTTCTTACACTGGACTAAATCAATATTTTTCATGAACTGCAATACAGGAAGTCCTCAATTTATGAATACAATGGAGTTCAGAATCATAAACTGAATCCATGTGACTGGATTCAAATTTTTTTAATGACCATTTTTATAGCAGTCATAAAGGGAGTCACCATGGTTGTTAAACAAATCCAAGATATCCAATGGGTGCTTTTCTCCTGGAAAATGGCAAAAAAGTGGTAAACATGATCATGTGAGCATGCAATGTTGCAACTGGTCCAAAATTCAAGTGCTCAAAATATAATAACATCACTGCAGAGGTGAGGCGAGGCACATCACTGCAGAAGTCATAACTCTGAGGGCAGGTTGTAAGTTTATTAAGATCTGTCGTAACTTCAAACAGATGTAAAATAACTAGTCATATGTCAAGTACTACCTGTAATACTTTTCCCACAGAAACACATTCATGCATTCAGTTAGTACCATAGTAAAGAAATGGACTTCCAAGACAAAAGCCATAATTATTCCAATGTTTTCTGAACTGTAGAAAATAGAAAGGACTTTTGTTTATTTTATGGTTTTGGCCTGGGTCCTTATTTATTCATTGTCCAGTCTGGAACAATATTTTGTGATTCAGAAGTTATTACTCAGAATAAGGTGCATCACAAACATAACCAGCTCTCTACCTTCAAGTTGGCTTTTCACATAAATCTTTGTTAAACCCTGAAAAATGCACACCCATCAGTCCTTATTTGCTTCTCCTAAACTGGCTGAAACAATAAGTCTAGCCTAATGTCCTCAATAATCTCCTCAAAAAAATTTCAACATAGATTTCTTTTTTCAACTTTCAAGAGTTAATAAGTAAACAGTTACCTATTGGTGGAGCATCAATTTTTGTATTTGCAAGATTGGCTTTGAAAAGTTTCTTATTCAGCATATCTCAAGTTGTTAAACTAAGGGTTCATTGCACCATTATTGCACATAAATAAGAATTCTATGTCAGCAATGTGTTTTGAATTAATTTAAACTGTTTTAAAGAGATAATTAATGCAATTCAGGAATATAAATAAAATATTCACAATGGTTTTGCCATCTGGAACTAGTTATACCTGAAAGTTTCTTACACTGTTTTTATTTAAAAAAAATTGGGAAGACATCCTTGCAATTTGAGCACATCTAACAATATTTAAATAAGATTGAATAATCCTTTGGAATAAGAAAGTATTTATATTCAAAATAATGTATTTAAGAAGATCGCTACATTGACAAGTAGTGGTCAGCAGATTCTTCAAGGAAAGGTACTTAACTTGGTGTGTTGCATTCTCACTAATGTCCCTAAAAGGGTGTGTAAAAATTTAAAGGATTTTGGAAACACTTCAATTTCAAAAACTGCTTGATACCATTTCAGGAATATCCAGGCTGAAACAGAAATTATGAGCTTGACATAAGGTCTGTTTTAGCTCAGAACACTTCCAGAATGGCTAAAACAGATTCTGTAAGGATTTAAATCTTTTAAATGCAGAACAAAGTATCTAACTCAATATATTTCAGAATGAAAGTATTTTACACACCACTAGGTCTTAATAGAAATGTACACCATAATAGGATGCACAATTTCATTTCCATCAAAATTCAAACTTTGCCTTCAGAAAAAGTACTAGCAGATAGATTCTCATCTTTGTGTATTTGTATATATATACAAATCATCTTGAACCATTTTTTGCTGTATACAAATAAAATCAAGTAACATTACTTTAAATATTCCAAAATACTAAAAAAAGCACTATGCAAAGATACCTTTTAATGTCACCATTTGCTTTGTTAAATGGTAAATTTAAGAATTTAAAGAAACACATTTAATCTTATGTGGCACATTGGACAACCACATTTTCACATTTATAAAGATGATTCTGTTCTTTTACTAGCTCTTATATTATATATTATATTTCTTTGACCTTTATTCACTTATTTGCAACACTGATGGAAAGGACATAAATAACAATAACATAAGGATTCTACATTTCTTTGAAATGTCAGTAGCCTCAAGCTAAGATGTTGCACTAGATGTCACTTACAAAGATTTTATAAAATATGAAGGGATGCAGATTTGTCAACAAATTATCTGGTACAGAAGTGTAACACTAGGCTTTTATAGGTAAAGGCAAGAGGGCTTAGGGAAAGTCATGAGCTTGATTGTATTTTTAAATACATCTAAACCTCCTTCTCTCCTTATCACTAAGTGAGTAACATCAAAACTGAAGGAGAATTTGTAACTATGAGCATTATGTAATTCTTTACAAAAGTCAGTGAAAAAATGGAACTTTCCATTGAAGAAATGTATGATATATAAAGCAAGACTTAATCAACATTCCCTTTTTTAAAGTAGAAAAGTACGTTTTCAAGTAACTTCAAATAGTAATAAAGTCTAGCATATAATTTTGCTACATTGTAAAAAAAAAACCAACAAAAAAAGCCTTACAAGATTGGAAAATGACAAAAGAACTGATCCATAGAATCATCAAGATTAACATCGTCAAAAAAAAGTTTAAATCCTTGATCTTGGCCAAATTCAATATACTGACAAATTCTATTTGCTCAAGGCTCTAGGACCCATACTAAATAAATATCCTTTTGACATATAAGCTTCCAGGATGTGCCAAGTCATATATTTCCTTAAGTATAATACAAATAATTCATGCTACAGGTATAGAAATTCTTTGCCATCTCACAAAAGATAAATAGACTGCAAATGAATGACAGCATGCCCTAGGTTTTCTCTAACACAAAAATATATACAATTTATGTATATTTTATTTGCAGTTACATGTATCATACTTATAAAGTAGAGGGATAAATGTGCCGATTCTGTCCTATGAAATAAGTAAAATAGATTGAAAACCAAGAAAACAATGAGTCCCAGCTGAATATTTTAACAGTCACTGAGTCCCAGCTGAATATTTTAACAGTCACATATTTTCACTGTTAATTTTAATATTTTAATAGTATCATATTCATAGTTTCAGTGTTATTCTCTGCAAGAAATTAATGTTACCCATAGTCACTAAAATTCTTGATAAAAATGTTTACCATGAAATTATGCAGCAATCATTCATCTTAGCTAATTATGATTGGCTGAAGTTTTTGCTAAGCAACTTGTAGATCTGGGATTAATGGAATTTTAAAAAATCACTTCTTGGTTTCCATCTTGGATCTTAGACATGAAAACTACACCTAAATTGTATTATAGCTTAAGCATTTTTATTAGAC
Organism: Myanophis thanlyinensis; assembly: GCA_017656035.1. NCBI lineage: Eukaryota > Metazoa > Chordata > Lepidosauria > Squamata > Homalopsidae > Myanophis > Myanophis thanlyinensis. The sequence continues at coordinate 5,859 of JAEANM010013781.1, read as the reverse complement.
TGGTAAGTATCTTTATCTGAACTGCTTTAAGGAAACAATTATAAAATTTCTAGCATGACAAAGAATCTACTATTTATTTGACTGTAGGTTTTATTTCATATTATAATTTTAAAAAGAATTAAAAAATTGTGCAAGTAACTGAGCAGCTCTTGATGATCTAAATAGAATTTTTTTCACTGGATTGCAGTCCCTGGTCCTGGAGTGCTTTTGTCATACTCATAATCTGCAACTCGTTCCCTTATTATTATGCTTTTCAATTCAACAAATTCAAGGACTGAGAAAAAGGACTATACATAGGACAAAAAAGCCAGTCTTAAATATTTTAAATCTCAACACATTAAACAGTCTAAAAATTAAACAAGTAAGAACTGCAGTATAATTCATTGTAAATAATACATCAGGCCAAACCATACATTAACACAATCTACTTTGAACCAGTTTTTCAGTTGATGATAGCATGATTCAGCATATTACACCAAACAATAATTATGACCCTTAATTGTATTTTAGTACAAGAATGAGCATCCAATAGTCTGCCAATCATCTGTGGACCCCAAATTCCTTTTTGGAGACTTGCCACTGAATTTTGTTAATGAAACTATCAGGGAATGGAAGTATGATCTTTCCCCATTGTTTGCAGAGAAAAAATTATTAGGTTGCATGAGGTTTCTCTTAGGTGTAATACACTAAGGAAAGAAACAAAAACAGAATCCAAAAACATAGTATCAGTATGAAAGCAGAACACTATTTGTCTACTATTATCTTCAGGTGATAGAATGGCCAATCTTGCATTAAATCATGATTAATTAAAAAACACTAGCAAGAGTTCACCATGTAAAGCTTATGTAAAAACAGCTTTAAAACAGACTGTTATTTAACATTAAAATAATGTAAACATTGCACTTACCATGTAATTACTATAGGCATGATCAAACATTTCCTGTACTTGATTTCTGAAAGAGATAAAACCAAAATAATTCAGTTGTGATGAAGTGAAAGATTTACTAGCAATATTTTTCTTAATCTGCAGAGACTTTTCAAACATTTTGATGAACTGTTGGGAATTTTACAATAAGATGCAACAAACAATACAACTAAGTACTTATATAAAAACAAAATCCACACACTATTTCAATTTTATAAACATTTATTTTAACAATCCTAAACTATGTATCCATTTGTTATTATAAGAGAGCAATGATTCTTTATGAAATTTTAAAAAACACATGGCTTTTTAAAAACTTAATAGGAATTTAAAATGATTATATGAATGTAGATGTTCCAATAAGAGATCCATGTACAGTATTCATTGGGCTTTGGAAGCAGATAAGATTCAATGTTAATGTGATTTTATTAATGCTACGTTAGGCGACAGTACTTAGCTCACTTTTGCTGCTCTCAAATAAGCAAAAACAGTCAAATACGGGTTAGCATTTAGAAGGAAGATTACAGTTAAAGGAGATTTCATGCTAGTATGCTAGATTGAGAATTCAAAAGTATTCTGGAAGGAGGCAATCAATTCTGTACAGTGCCAAGAAAACATAGCCATTTTGCATGAAATCATGAGTTCAGATTCAAATGTGCATTGCTAACTCTGTTTAAGTTTAAAACATATGCCAATTGAATACTGTTGTCACTGGGTTTGTAGGATTCATTGAACCTATATGGGCATATAGAGTATAATAAAACATCAATCAATGTATATTCTATGATTATTCAAGAAAACATGAGACTGCGATCTTATATATACTTATATAGGTATCTCAATAAAAAAAAATGAAACACCTGCGTTTAAGTAAATATGTACAAAATTGTATATGATTAAACAGTCCCTCAAAGAGGAAGTAGCATTAAATGTGTTTATTTAAATCTTTTGATGAAATCAGATGCATTTTCATATCATTTAAAACCTTAGATTGAACACAGATGCATTTTCATATCAAACATTGACTTTATTAGAATATTGCAGTTAATAATCAAGCAACCAAAACATGAGCTATGAAATTCTTAATTTAGAGCTCCAGAATTAATCCAATATTTTTTTCATAAAAGCCAGAGGACTCCATAAAATCTAATGTTCTCCTAATGCTCTCAAACATGAAATTGTTTTCTGCCATAGGATAAATTAATATTGCAACAGTTTTAAAAAAGTGAAATGTGCAAATATTGTAAATGTAATGTATAGATGCATCCTTGATTATTAGTAGACACGGACACTGAAGATATTTGCTACAGTCAACACCTCAGATGTACATTTCTGCCAAACATATACACTTTTTGGTTTTATTCTATGAAACACCAGCATGCCTTATAAGCAAGCTCACTATTTGCCATCATTTTAAAGTAGGGGTGTCAAACTCGTGTCATCACAGTGGCATCCCTTTTTTTCCCTTTGCTACACCGGACATGGCCAGCACATGACGCATACAGCCCAATTTTAATGTATCTGGCCTTTCAAAACAAAACACTGTTTGCACAGCTAACAAGATTATCCTTTAACAGCAAATCTTTATAAGTAATTATATTATCCACATAGCATTACAGTTTACAGAGCCTTCAACTGTCCTCAAAGGAGGTCAATAGCGAAGAAATAAATATATTTCTCTGAGAAGTCCCAAAATTACTTTCAACTGGGGGATTCACTCCTCTGCCAATATCCACTACATCACATATTATGTATACAATTCTATATTAAGTACACTTGTGCCTTCTTATTGAAATATTACAACCACACTATCATACTGCCTTATATGATAAACACACATGGAAAAAACATGTCACTGAAAAATTGATCAGCAAAACTCGCAATACCAAAATGTACAAAAAAAAAGTGTGTCCCAACCCACCTATAAAAAGCAACAGCACAGAGATAAGAAGAAAAGTTCAGCCAACTTATATAACTGAGCTTTTAGGTTGTTATGAGCATCATTTTCTAGAATGACATCCATGCGTTTACAATCCTGGTAGCAAATTTGAGGAACTGCATCCTTCAGCTTAAAAAAAAAAGCTCCCCATCTTTCTGGTCTCCCTCCATGACAGCATTTGTTCTGAACTGTTATTATTCACTTTTGACTAAAGTTTCTCACTTTGACTAACCGAAGTTTTTACATCCCTACCTTGCTATGACAGTCATCATTTCTAGACAGGGAAGTTTCACAAAAAATAATGGTGGGCGGAGAAAAAAACTTTGCAGGGCATGGAGGTAAAACAAAACAAAATCTAATGAAATATGGCTTAGATTTTGAAAACCTACCCAGTAATATATTTATTGTCCAGCTTTACATTTAAAAACTGAAATAAGCAATGAATGGGCTGGGGTATCCTTCTCGGTTTGCCTCGGGGACAAGCTTGAAATCAGCCTGTCAGTCAGCTTAAAGAAGACCTCAACGTGACTTGCTCGGTCTCCTCAGGCAGCCAAATGCAACCTACAGAAGGAGCGGGGCTTCAATCAGAAAAGTGCCGGAAGGGACCTTAAGAGGTCTTCTAGCCCAACCATCACTCCTTACTCGGGCAACGACACAAAGCACCCTTGGCTTCACAAAACCACGGTTCGCAACCCGGACAACAGCATCCTCGGAGTTGGGTGAAGCCAATCGAGGTAAGGCTCGGCTGCGGCACAGAGCGGGCGACGGGAAAAAGCGCTCTTACCCAAGATGACGCTTGTCCTCCCGGCTCATCGCCTGCACAGCCGGCGCTGCTGCCAACACCGAAGAAGCGGAGAGGAGGCCCAATGCCAGCAGTTTCCAGCCGGACCAACGGCCTGCCAGGCGGTTGCCGCTCCTTCCCTCGCCCACAGCTGCTGCTCCGCTCATAGCGGCAGCTGCCCCGCTAGGCTCGGTTCTGTCCCATCCCTTCAAACAGCGCGGCCTCCACCACAAGACGAGGGACCAGCCCTTCGCTCGGCTCCTCTCGCTCTCTCACCCTCCCTTTCTCTGGCGTAGCCAAGGAAACCGGAATCTTGCCGCTAGGTTGCTTCCGGGTTCCTTTCCGGTCGCGCTACACGCCGCTACCCACGGCCCAATGAGACACAAGATTTGTGTCACCTGACCGTGCGTTACTCCTCCCCCCTCCCTCCCGGATGCGATGATACGTGGAACAAACAGGCGGGCTACCTCCTAACCTGGACGTGGCTGTCGCACTCTCAAAAAGATAAGAATTTGCTCTAACGACCGCTCTTTGTCTTCTCTCGCTCTCCGTCGGCAATACGTAATTTCCGGCTTCATCTCGGGCCGATCCACATTTGAAAATTACCTCCACGGTTGAATTTAGAACGTCCCCTCCCCCTCCCCCTCCATTGAATTAGGGACTCTTCCTGCCCCTTTCAGACAGGGAAAGAAGGGAGGCTTAAGGGAGTCGGAACTGCTGCGATTTCACGTTGATTCTCGGAGCAATGACGGGCTCGATGGACGTTACTCGGCCTCGGAAGAGTGAATGCGATCGTGGAGAACCTATGCGGCTCAGAATTGGGTGTTTAGAACCTTCCCCGGCCGGACGTTCTGTCGCTCCCTACGTCACAATGCCAGGGCTGTGATTTTAAGAATGGCCCGTTTCAGGATCATACAGTAACACCGGAGTTGTCGCGTAGTGACACACCTCCAAACTAAAAAAATAAATAAATCATCCAAGTTTTTTTAAAAAAAAAAACCTGCATCAAACGGAATTGTTCACTTTCTCCATTTTCTTTGTCTGGGCCATCGGGTTGTCCCCCCTCCCTGGCCCTCTATATCTATCTGCAGCCGAACCTGAAGCTTTGCCAATCGGATAACGAGACACCTCAAACTAATGCCGAGATGGTAGTTTGGAACGCATCCTAAGCATCATCGTTGTATTTGCTGTAACCAGGCCATGACTTCCATCAGAAATCAGTGGGAAAATGGTTGTTTCCTGTCCTCACTCAAATCTTTAATATTGCTTTTAATTTTCGAGAAAGAGTTAGAGCCGCAGTCCCTCAATTCGCATATTTATTTATTTGTATCCCATTTGTATCCATTACGGGTTTTTACAAATAACCCAGAGCAGTGAACTTATCCAACACAATTTTTTTTCCTATTCGCCCCAGAACAACAATCCTGAGAGGTGGGTTGGGCTGAGAGTGACTGACTCAAAGTCACCCAGCTGTCTTTGGCTCAGAAATCTCACTTTCTAGTGTCTTAACCACTAGACCAAACTGGCTTGTATCTAGCTGCAGAATTACAATTAGAATGGATAGAAAAGAAAGTTGATAGGAGTTTAACAGATTAATCGAATTGGAAGGGATCTTGTAAGTCATCTAGTCCAACCCCCTGCCAAAGCAGGAGACCTACATCATTTCTGACATATGGCAGTTCAGTCTCTTCTTGAAAGCTTCCACTAATGAAGCTCCCACTTCTGAAGGCAAGCTATTCGATTGGTTGATTGCTCTCACTGTCAGACATTTCTATCAACCCCATCATTTCAAATGACTCTGAATTCCTGGGATTGGAGAGCAAAATACTTTATACTCAGTCACACTATTGCTATTGTTCTTTCTTTTGGCAGTTTCTTATCACCATGCAGAAAATTATCTACATCTGTCTGTCTGTCTGTCTGTCTGTCTATTTTATCTACACACACACACACACACAATCTAGAAATTGACACTCGCCTGTCAGTCCATGTTGCAGTGCTTTAAAGTTCAAAGGACTGTTGGGAATTGAAGTTTCTGTAGCATGAATTATCAAGTACAGTATTGTTCTACAATACTATTCTACAATACAGCTCTACAAACTTGCTAAACAATTTTCCCAATGTCTCTTCCTCAGCAAAAGTAGTTTTCTACAGCACAGGTATCAAACTCGCCATGTCACATTGCATCACATGTCATTTTTTTATTTATTTATT
>JAEANM010013780.1:0-14265 GCA_017656035.1 Myanophis thanlyinensis | reverse complement strand
TGACAGGTTCTTTGAGATGTGCACACCGAGGTATTTGAAGCAGTCCACTCTCTCTACTGGGCTTCCATTGATGACCGTGGTCTGGTATATAGTATATATCTGGTATATCTGAATATAGGCAAAGGTTTTTCTGACCATACCTGCCATCTGCATCTCAAGTAGGAGCTGAGAATCTATGAAGCCTCCCTCCTTAGTTGTCCATCAATCTAGTAGGTGACAGTGAAGTCCCATTCAAGACTAAAAAATATATCCAAAACTAGGAGGAGCAAAGATATATAGTTGATCAGTCTTGCTTAGGCTGAGACTGAGCTTTTTTTTTAAATCTAGATACTAAAAACCACCAAGGAATTACTTGGAGAAGTATAGTTTAATTGGGTAGGAGTAAAGATATACAACTGAGTGTCCTCAGCATGACAAAACAAAACAAAAACAAAATAAAAAATACCCCATGACTGTGAACCATCTAATTATATTCTTAACAGCCTCAGATGTGAAATGGAAGAGTTGATAACATAGAGCCCCAAGGCACCTCAAAACCATGTGTTTGGGTTTTAATTTTCCTATCTCATCAATGATAGATGGAAGAGCCATAGAGAAAAAAGGTCTGTAACACAACAATATTGTTTTCCCACTCTTACTCCCTGCAGCCAGACTAGAAGGATGCCATAGTCAATGACATCAAAAGTCACAGAGACATCTAGGAGCTCCAGGACAGCTGCATTACCTCCATTCCAGCACAGGTGATTGATAAGCACATCCAATGCCATCACAACACTATGTCCAGAACTGAAATCTTTCAAATCTTCAAGATGGGATAGGACAAGAAATATACTCCTTAATAAATACTGGGAGTCTACTTCATTGATATAGGCTATAGCAGTAGAATCTTGAATCCCTTTCCTCCCTTTTATATCAAACAGAATTAAGGCAGAGTCAGTTTAAATTTCTTCTAACATTTCCTTCATTTCCTGGATTTAATTCATTTCTTCTCCAAGGTCTTCTCTGCGGTTCTCTACAAAACTTAAATGAAAATGGCTCTGATAATCCATTTCTTCCAGAGTCCTCTGTAATGGCAGCTTGACCATTTTCTTTCACCCAAAAGATACAATTGGAGACTGGATGAACATTTTCCAGGATGGTATGTCCAATAATTATTTGTGATTTAATATCTCATTTTCTAAAGTGTCCTATCATTCTTGGGATAATTTTCTTCTTCAGGACTTCAAGTGATGGGACCTGCTTTCTCTTAGGTTAATCAAAATCCATTTTTTTGAAGTCAATTATACAATTTCTCTTCTCAGTTCCTCTCCTTGGCTATAACAAATACAAGGATAAAATTATATTTTTCCCTCAAGGTGTGAGTTATCTTCCAGTTCTTCAACTAAAAAAAATGTTTGTATACAGATGAGTTCCAGAATAGAAGACACCTTTGCTCTTACTTCTACCTTTAGGCCATTTAATTTTGTCATCAAGAAGACCTTTTTTGGACCTCTGAATCTTGGCAGTCAATTTCTAGATAGCAAGATAATTAAAATATCTCATTATCATTATTGCATACCTTTTTAAAGACTGATGCAGCAAGACCTCATCCTTCTTAGCTATGTGTAGTACCTTTCCAAATATTCTTGAAGGAATTAAATACTACAGTATTCATCTATATTAGCAGAAGCTACGAATCATATACTATCTCCATCAGTTCTCTTTTATACACTGTAATGTACCATGTTTCTCCCCAAAGATGCCCCACCTAGAAAAGAAGCCCTATCATATTTTTCAGCACACGCAATAAAATTAAGCCCCACCTACAAAATTAGCCCTAATTAAGACCCAACCTACCCAGGGGTGCAGGGGCTGGGGTGAGGCACACAGGTAAAAAATAAGCTAGGGTGGGGATGAGGGTGGGGGTTGGTAGAGCTGCCCTACTTACCAGGCCTTGCACACCCGACACCTGCCTCACCTTCTTCTGTGGTTACTTGTTCTTCAGGCTCTTGCCGCCACTTGTATACATTGCCCAGCCTCCATTTTGCCTTCAGATGCTTTCCTGAAAGTCTCTTTGCAGCTGATAAAAGAGCTGTGGGGTGATGCATGTGGGTGGTGGCAAGCAGCCTCAGAAGAAGACATGCACACATCACCCCAGTCTCTGTTTTGGTTTCATATGCCTTCTGGAAGGAATCTGCAGCTCTGTTATCGGCTGCAGGGGGCTTTCCAGAAGGCATTTGTAGCAGATAACAGAGCTCTGGATTGCCCCAAAGCTCTTTTATTGGCTGCAGAGAGCTTTCCATTTTGTCATCAGTTGCCTTCTGGAAAGGACGATCTGAACCGAAAAGAGCAGCCCACATGTCCAACGTGCCTTATCTGGCCACCGGGCTGCTTCTTTTGCAGCTGAAAAGAGTGAGCAATGTAATCCATGTGCCTTGCCTATCCATAGGACTGCTTCTTTTACAGTCGCATCACTTGCTCTTTTCAGCTGCAAAAGAAGCAGCCTGGTGGACAGGCAAGGTACATGGGTGGAAAATTTAGACACCTCTAAAAAAGAAGCCCTAACTGTTTTTTGGGGAGTAAAAAGAAAGAAAATAAGAATCAGGCATATTTTTGAAGAAACACAGTAGAAAAAATATATTACTAGAAGTTTACAAGTAGAACTAGATCCTATAGCAATAATGATGGGAAGTGGTCCATTCTGGTTATGTTTTACAAAAAATTATGTGAAGCTACAATTGCTTATCATATAAGCATTAATCATTACTTGGATATTTTCCAATTCATTAAGTTAATCAATTAATAAACACTAATATTGCAATACTTCCCTCTGCCAAAGCCTCAGAGACCATAGCCCATATTGGAGGATTTCCTATTCTCCTATGAAATATTACTTCCTATAAACAGTTCCCTGAAATCCAGAATCCCACAGTACTTTTTATTTAGTCCGTCATTAAAGTTCCTGCTTAAACAGTTCTCTCAGAAAAGAACAGTAAACATTTCATAGGCTTTGAAGACAAGCTATAAACTAGTGCCCTCTAGTATGGATTCAAATGGAAACTGTGCTTATTGGTGCGATGGTGGTTCTGATAATTAAGATAAAGTTTCAATGGTCATGTGAGTCCTGTCATTGTCACTGAAGTATTGAACCTTATTATTAGAAAGATAGTAATGGCTTGGGAAATGGGCTATGTGATGACATTGCCAGCTGTCACACACCCTGATCCTAAAACCAAATAAAGTTGCACATGCCAAGAACACAAACCCAGACCTCAAACTCGAAGCCAAATCAAAACCCGGAATGCTACATCACAGCCACTCCCCCCCGCCCCCAGGATATCACATCACAAAAATGAGGAAATCACACCGCAAGAACTCAAGAACTTACAATACAATAAATGACCCAGGAGATCACAGCACAAGACCCAGGATACCACAACAATAGAACTCATAAGGTCATCACACAGCTCATTTCCCAAGCCATTACAATACAGGAGGCTGATAGACAAGAGACCATAACACAACAAACGACCCAGGAGATTACAACACAAGACCTAGGATATCACAACAATAGAACTCACAAGGTCATCACACAACCCATTACCCAGGTCATTACAACACAGGAGGCTGACAGACACACAGCCAATACTCAGCCACACATGATCTTATGAAAAAGCCAAGCAATCTGCTACAAACAACTCCATCAACCAATCAAGAAATAACAACATAGCCAACCAGCCCAGCACACCAACCCCCCCTACCAGTTTTTATAGAGAGATGGCAACTCCAAACATGCTTTGCTCACACTAGCACAAAGCAGAAAACACCAACCTGAAGATGGCAAGTGGGACCTTTCCGAAATGTCACCAAGATACTATCAATCTTACATGGGAAAAGACCTGAACATACCTAGACCTACACCGTGTGTGTGTGTGTGTGTGTGTGTGTCCTATTTTCCTCAAAACACTGCACATTCCTTCAGAGTTCTTGGGTATTGGTGTATCAGCATTGGTATCTTGGTACTGGCACTTGATAATGTACTGACTTGTTAATTTCTGATCAGATTGAGTTCTGTGTTTTCTACTTTCCAAAGTGCTACATGCAATGAACTCTTCTAAAATGTTTTTGGAAGAGGGGTTAAAAACATATTTTAAAAACAGTTTTAGAAACATAGTTTTGGTAGCCATTTGTGTCAAAACCTAAAAAGACTCTTGTGGTCCCTTAAAGTTCACAAACCTATTATTTCATGAGCATTGATGGACCACAGTCCATTTCATATGATGCATGAAATGCATCAAGGCCTTTTTGCTTTAGTTATTGTTGTTTAAACATTATTCTTGTGAAAATTGGGTCACCTTCATTAAAATATTAGCCTTGACATTATTTTGACATAATATTTTGCTAGCAAACAACTCAACATTTTAAATAAGGCTCCAATTCTCCCTTCAGCTTTCACATGAAAATCTCATTATGCATGTGTATTAGGCACACTATATGTCTTATCTGGGCAATGAATTACATGAGATTTAAGAATAGAGGATCAGAATTAACTCTTGCCACCTTAAGCTGGATTGTACTGTCACTATTATGGATTGTAATTCTATAATATAAATTTTAATTTTTTATTAAAATGAGGTGACATAAGGATATTAACATTTAATTAATGTTTATTTAAATTTATTCACACATACTTATCCTCATGCTCCTTAGCTGCTCTAAAAGTACATGTGATTTAGACTCATGCCTAAAAAAAAGGATTACTCATAGTTATTTTCAGATACTAAAAAGAAATGCTCCACATTACAGTTAATCTTAGTGACTAATGCTCTCCAACAATGTACAGCTAGAGATTAAGAGCACAGTGGGAAAGTTAAACTCGCAGGAAAACTTTAAAACAATTCTGCAGGCTACAAAAGCTTAATGAAAATAAGACAACCAATTTACCAGTGACAAAAATTAGAAGCAAACTTAAATTGAGGCATTAGTTTCTATGAAACATGTCCATGGGTTAAATTAATTGACACATGGAAGGTTCATCCTCCTCTTAATTTATATGTATGCAAGAAGTCTAGGGAATTCTTCCAAGAATTAGCTTTCTGTTGGTAACACTGCAGAGGAGTCGTGTATATTTTAGTACAGTTAAATGGCATGTTTGTAACCTGTTCTGTTTTAATGGAATTGTCTGATTATTATTTTTTTAATCCACAGCCTCAGATAACCATGGAAACTCTGCCAAATGACTTGCATATTTTTGCATTTACAAACTCTGGAACTAAATCAGATGTGCATCAGACTGCATATTCAAATGCATCACCAGATGCAAATGTTCTCCTTTTGTCCAGTGGGATAACAAATGAATGTTTATTTGGATGGACATCCTTAACTGCCTGTCCTAGGCTGTGCTAGATATCCATGTGTCATTTCTGTCCTCCCGATAGATATTATGTGACAGAGTGTAGGTTGAATAAAATGTCTATATTAGCAGAATCTCAGTTTCTGCATTGGGAGTGGAATATGCTACATTAACATACATACAATGTCATGGAAAATTCCTTAACTGGCAGTGTGCCATCAAAACTGAATCAGTTCAGCCTGTAAATCTCTCCCTACTGTTTTTGGAATGCTGAAGCACTTCAAATATAAACTAATAGGGCTGCAGCATTTCGGATTCAATTCTAAAACTGTGACTTGGAGTATACAAGAGCACAAATGTACCACATTCATGTTCCCATGTATTACACAACATTTTTTCTGGAATAAAATCCAAAGCACTGTATAGGCCTATCAACCTATTAGAGGCAACTTAGTCAAATACTAGTTCTCATGTAAAGTCCCCAAATATGGCTAACACAAAGAGAGACATATGTAATTACATAATGACACATTAGCTGATCATTATGTAATTCCATATGTTTTTTAAAAAAAATCTGGTTATTTCACTCAAAATAATGTGAGAAAATAAAAAAAAAAGTTGTTTTCTAGAAATGTGCCATAACGTAATTTCTTTCATCTCCTCTACGGTAGTGAACCTTTTTCTTTTCTCAAGACAGTTTCATAACTTGAGACTACCCAAGCCAAACAGAACATATCAAACTTTATGTGACAGAACAGAAAATAATCATATACCTATGCTACCTGTGTGGAACTACAAGCATAGGCTTTATCAACTACCTGTCAAGCCATGAATAGTGGCTGCATCTAGCATGGTGCATCATAAATTGTGCTAGCATGCTCAAGGGCAGTATGAACAATTTCACTGCCCACTATTCTCATTATTTCCATTGTTCCTTTGCTTATTTCTCCTTCACTTTTCCGATTCATCCAGCAAAGCAACACTCTTTTTCAGTCCTCAGCTTTGCAGTCTCAATATTCCTTTCTAAGAACTAACAGAAATCCCATCCTGTCTTCCTTTTCCCCAGTAAAGAGTTAAACAACAAAGAACTACCAGAAGAAAATTCAAAATTCCTTGTAGAAATAAAACAGCAATATCTTTGTTCAATACTCAAGTTTCTTTTGTGGATAGCGAAGTCGGTTCTTTAAAATGGCCACTATAGCCTGTGAAGAAAAGAGTGAGAGAAGAAATATCTGACTGAGTAGCAATCCAAATCAAAGATTATTATTTATTCAAGAATCATTATTTGCTACAACATTTACAAGGTAGAAATGGAGTCAAAGGTAGACAAGGTGTGTCCCCCATAGTTTATAGTAGATTTAGGAAGAACTCGTAAGCTAAATTGGGCTGGTTCACATAGTTTGAGGATCTGTAAATAAGAGTTCCAAAATTGCCTTGAAAGAGAGCTACTTTGGGATAATTGTGTAGGCAGGAAACTAGGAGATAGTGAATTCCAGCCTGACCTTAGGCACAAAACTAGCTGGATGATCTTGGAGTCTCTCAGACTTAGGAAGCAGCTACTTCCAAAATCTTGCCAATAGTACTGCAGGGACTAGTGCGGGATTGAACACTAACTCACACAAAGACACAAACAAGTAATCAAAGTTCCCTGAAGCAAATCCAGCATTTAATGATGATACAGATTTGTAAAGCTTATAATACTTACTAATTTGTATAGAGGGATCATGCTACAGTGCAGAGTGGAATGGCGTAATAGCTGGGCTACACTTCTGTGAATAATGATCTGTAAATGATGAATCTAACTTCTTCATCAAAGAGTTATGCCATCCAACTGCTTGTTATACCTCCTTAAATCAATGTTAAAATTGCTGAGTCTTCATTAATCCTTTAAAAATTAATCAAATGTCTTATTAGGAGGTTCTTCAGTGATATATATGCAATATTTATATAAATTATCTCTACTAAATACAATACAAAGTTATGATTAGGATTTGGGTAAGCAAAGAAAAAATATTTTTCTTTTTAAAGATAAAACAAAACCAAATGTTGAAGTCACTACATTTTCTATGTACTTATCTCTTTAAAATGAATTGTTTCTTTTGAAGAATTTATTATTTTTCTATATTTCGTAACATTTTTCCATAACTTAAAACATCATTTATTAAAGTTGTCTTAAGAAAATGTCTACTTTAATTTAATTTAAGTTTTTTTAAAAAATGAAAATATTAGTTAGGATAATTATTTATTAGGGTTATGTGAAGTTTCAAACTGATGATGCAATTCAGCAAAGCTTTGATCAAATTATTCTACTGAAACAGATTTGCAAATTGAAGTGGTGACCTGATTAAATCATGAATTAGGTAGCTCTGGATCATTCTGGGCTTTTCCAAAGCACTTCTGCAATCTGATGGCTTTTTTCTGTTCTTTGGGGAATTGTCACAGAGAATATATAATATTGCACTATATGGAGAATTCTGAGCAGAGGATAAATGAAGGTTGTGATGCTATCTCTGACATTATCAGGAGCAGCCAATGAGATTAAGCATCTCACTCAACTTTCTGCCCTTCAGATGTCTTTTTGGGATTGCAGAACTAACATATTTGGAGACTTCATTCTCATTCTTCATTTCTCAACATCCATTTCTTTGATATGGATAACCACAAGCCCTAACTTTGTAGTCTCTTGGCTAATGGAATGTTACATCTCCATGCTGTGGAGAGTGCAAAACACTAATTTGAGATCAACTCACTTCCAGGATTCTAAATACAGACTCATGGATGACTTTGCTTTTTAAACTCAGGCAGGTTGAAGTTTTTTGACAATAAGTGAAATGAATGATAGGCTAACACTTGCAGTCATTGACCAAACTTTTAATGCTCTAAAAGCAGGGGGGTGACAAGTCTTCAAAATAGACCCAGCCCATTTTTTAACTGCCTGTTTATCTCTGTTGCACTGTATCTTATTGTGACATCTCCTTTTGCTGCCTCTCCTAATAATTTAAAATACAACAAAATATTGCCTATGATAAGGAAATTCTGAAGAAGGATCAAAATTATCAACTGGCTATGCCAGTCTCTTGGTATCTCTCCCACAAGTTTGTGTCACCCTGGAAAACCAAATGTAAAGGTAAAAGCTTATTTTTAACACAATTTCTTATTTTTAATACAATTAATAATTGGAGGTCTCTCCAATTTTTTCAGGTCCACATACCTCACTTTATCTTTGCAATCTTTGTCCATTATGAGGGAAAGGAATATTTTAAAAATGTATGCAGTAGCAAGCAAAAAGTCAATTTGGTGTTGTGATTATGATATCAGGCCCAGGGGTTCATGAGTTCTAGTCCCATTTTAGGCATGAAGCCAACTGGATGGCCTCGTGCCAGTCACACCCACTCAGCTGTAGGAAGGAATGGCAAATATTTCTGATGGCAAATATTGCCAAGAAAACTGCAGGGATTAATCCAGGTAACCACAATAGTCAACACTGATTTAAATGTGTATGGCTGGGTGGGTGAGTATACATTCACACACTATGGTAACATGCTTGAGGATATCTAACTTGACAAGATTAACATTTTCAAAGGAACTGCCATTCTTACTGTTTTTATTCCTTTCTGACCCCAAAACTAAGCAGCTTTAGATATTTTTAAGTTTCTCTGTTTTAGACCACAAATGATTTTTTTTTTCCATATCAAATCTGGAATTTTGAAGTAGTGAATCATGTTTCCAAATTTGAATTGAATCACACAGATCGGTTACTTATCTGAAATTTTATATATTTCTTACTTTTTGAAAAGACCTCTATGCATGCATATTTCATAAAACTCTCTAAAGAACTGAAGATGATAGCCATGTATTGATTTTCCAAACACAGTTAACAGAGAGATATGAAACTATGGATTTTCCAAAATGAGATTCAGATTTAGATTCAATTTGACTCAAACAGAAACCAAAGCCATCTAGTCCTGATCACACTATTCTTCATATTCCTAGAGAACCATCTACATCATATAGGTGTGCAATGATGTGAAGCGTACAGAAAAAGCAATTTGTTTCAAGTGTGGAACAAAGTAGTCTAACTTTGGAACATTATCTTCTGATGGAATATCTGAAAATGACTATGTTCCTGTGAGAAGTAAAAAACTTGGAAGGAAGTTTCTGTGATCTATATAGAAAAAAAAGGAATGTTATTTATCTGGAAAACATATCAGGAAAAATGGGAATATGAACAACCCCTACTTGTCTTGTTGTTTTTTTTTACCCTGTGCCAACCAAAGTTGGTGTAGAGGTACTTTATGGTGTTATCTACTGTGTAATTCTCACAATGTGATTTTTTTAAACAGTGAATTTCAAAGTATTTTATAAGCTTCCATAATAAGGAAAGAACCTTGAATTTTATCTTCTCAGCTTTTCTCCCAAGCTTTTGCAAATTAGGTAAAATATAGATCAAATAGTTTCAATGTGGGAAAAATCTGTCTCATTCAGATGCTCAAATTGCTGAATTCTATGGATTTGATTCAGATTTCAAAATATGCAATGATAACAAGATTAGCACATCATGCATAACTTGATTTGTTATTCTATTTTGATCAAGATGATGTTCTGGAACAAAGGTGATGGGGGGGGCAGAGGGCTGTCAGGTTTCCCCTTGTCATCAAGGTATCATCTGGTTAAAGATAGATTAGGAACTACATACACTTCATAGCAACAGCAATTTTCTGCTTGAAATGGTTATTGGATCCAAGTGCATTCCAAGAGGACTTGAACAGATTCAAGCTGGTCTGACAGTGATTCTGTTATTGTCCTGGCTTGTGTCTGAATTAGGCATTTCCAAAAAGGTCAATGCAACTGCTATGCGAACAGATCTTCTCTGATATGTTATAATTATACATAACAAAGAAGTAGGTTTTCTTTCCCTTCCATATACTGAATTCTAAAGTTCTTTCAAGGTGAGGGAGTTGTACCCCTGCTTACTTTTCTCAGTTTTATTACCATTTAGTTGGAGCCCTTGCAATAAATCTCCTGCAAATAAAGTTTCTTCTGTTTAGGATGTCTGAAGCTTAAAATTGTGAACTACAGGATGATAACCTCCAGGCTTGACTATAGCCATGTGTTCTCCACAGGAATGCTTTCTTGATTGTCCAGAAACTTCAGTTAGTATAAAATTCAGCAGGCTGGTTAGTCTGGGAAAATGACAAAGGGACCATGTTACACTTATGCTTAAAGCACTGAACTGGCTACTAATTTGTTTCACAAAGTGTTGATCATTAGCTTTAGAGCTCTGTGTGCCTTATGCTCAGAGGGAATAACTCTTTCTTCTAGATGAACTCCATACTTATTGAGATTAGGTTCACCTGCATTTGTTACAAATTCTTCCATTTATAGTTCACTCATCTTTTTCAAACTCCCAGCTGAGAATCATACACAGATTCACCTCTCTTACATTCTCTCTAACTTAACTAGGGCTAGAAAGGAGTGACTGTACAGTACAATAGTCTTAGTCTGGAGAGAAAGATTTATTAGTGAAGATACTCACACACTTCCAATGCAGATGAAGGGATTTGAGATCATATATGGTAATGGTATGCTCTGGAACAAAGAGAACCCAAGAGAGTCTGTGTTAACCTACAGAAATATTAAAATAGCTTAAGCTTTACATGACCAGACAGACCCATTTTTTATTTTACACTGAGGCTGAGTGATGCACCGGGTTAGGGAAAGCCAGGAACACTCCATATATTTATTTATTTTAGCAATTTATATTGCTGTTTATCTCACAGCATCTACTTTAAACAGCACACAGAAGATTAAAACCAACACACTATAGCAAATAGAACCTTAAAGTAACAACAGTGTATGTTTTCACCTAAAATCAAAAAAACAAATCTATCAGCAGAATTAGTTTAACCTCCCACTCCAAGTGCTTGGGAGAACATGCAGTCTAAATATTAGAAGATCTGGGGCCACCCAGATCTTTGCTGTTGCAGGGGGCAAACACTGATACAAAAAAAAAAAAAAAAAAAACCCAAAAGAAAATCCATGACTCCTAGATCCCAAAGATGACATTTCCTATTACAAGGACCTGGACATGTCAAACAGTATAGATACTTACATTGTTGTATGCACAAATTGGGGGTTCTATTGTACCACTTGTCCTTTGTCAATCACATTCTGTCAGTGTGCCATCATGTGTTACCTCAGCTGTTCTTTCATTGACCTATTAGGTTGCTGAATGAAATGTAACTTGCTGCATGGCAGTTTGGTTGCTGTCTTGAGAGATTACTTCCCTGTGACCCATTGCATGGCAATTCGTATTTCTGGTACCTTGGTTCAGACTTAGTACTGGAAAAAAAAATCAGCTTCTCTATATGTCCACATTTCCCCCCACATTTAAATTCCATTTATCTATTTTCTGCTATATTTTATTTTGTACATTAGTGCAGTTGCTATTAGCTACTCTGGTAACAATTCAGAATTTGTGGGGCTTTCCTTGTAAAAGCCCCTCAAAATATATTTTTGCATGGGCTTTTAACTACTGATTAGTTTAATTATTAACATTATTCCTTCACTTGTTTTAATTACTACTAAAAAATTTTCAATGTTCAGATTTTAAATACAAACTGCTGAGAGACTTTGGTGGCCATCAGTATATTAGATTAAATAAATAAAGTGAATAATAAAACCAGTTTGGAAAAAGGCAGCTTTGTGCATGTGCAGAAGCATCTAAATTGTCTTAATTAATTCAGAAGCATCTAATTCAATTCATGATTACATTTGAAAGGTCTATTTAATTTGGAGATTCAACTGAATCATCTTCAAATTGAATATCTGAAAAATATTTTGCACAGCCAAGGTAGTCCAGCAATGAGCAGTATAGAACAAGGTACATTTCAAAATCACTCATAAACTATGACAGCAGCAGCAGCAGCAGCAGCAACAAAACTAATATGTATTGAGTTTTTTTCTCTCTCTAGCACTGAGCTCAGCACACACTTTTGCATTCAGTAGTGATCAACAAAAGAAAACCAAGTAAAGGAAGAACTACTCAGTTCATGACCAAAAAATGGATCTTACTCTAGAAATTATATCTAAGATAGTCTAATAATTTTATATAAGATGCAATCATCATTAAATGGATATTCATGCTGTTTTAGTTATTACAATCTAATTTGGGTAATCACCTTTACAAAATGTTTCACAAGATCAAAAATTTGTCAAAGAAACTAGTTATGGAAAAAAATATTTTAAATTCCAGAATGGTCTGGATGAATTGTCTCTTAACAGACTTGTTACTTGTAGAAAAAGTAACCTCATCTTTTTAATATAAGAAAAAATAGTTAATGTGTGTCTATTTCATTTGGGAAAAATGCCAGAAGGGAGTTAAATGCCAGTTTTTTATTTGTGTTTCTTCTTCTAATATGCAGCCTCTATAGTATTTTTTATTGCACACGAGATGCTATAAATTGGTTACTATCCTTTTAGAACATGGATATGTAATGTATTTTTTGATTCAGTGGCACATGAGGATCTTGTGGAATGAACTAGGGAACATACTGTATGGGTGGGCCAAATGAATATGTTTATCTGACTATAGGAGGAATAAGGATTGATAAATTCCCCTCTTCCCACCAGACAGTAGCTCCCTCCAATGTCCATTTATCAGCTTGTCAACCCTTCAAGGCAGATTTGACTAGGTAAAGAAAATAATGTATGCTAATAATATTTTTATTATAAGATTATAGTAACAGAATCTTGCAAGTCTAAATGTGTTTGTCCTCTCCTCCTTCTCTTTATCTTCATGAGAAGTTGGAAGGGTCTTGTCTAACACTCTTACCCTGGTTACAATTCCGGTTAGACTCACATCTCTTTTAGCTAACCATTATCTTGGCTGTGGTTTTTGTTCCTGTTTGTCAGGAGTATTTTTTCTGTCCGTTACTGATTTCCTGGAAATTATTTGAAAATGGGCTACTTTTTTTTTATTCTAAAAATTTGTATATCCGGGGTTGTTTTTTTCCCCTGGGCCCTTATCATTTTTTTCTCATATTGCAGCCTCTGCTCTTAAATTTGTTTTCAAGTACTCTTTCCTATCACATATTATCCAATATTAAAATAACTACATTTTATTTGAATTTACAAATATTGAAACTTTGTGCTGGGGCTGAAGAGAAGCTTTGCATGATAACATGTATTCCTTAGACTGCAGGTTACATTCCAATTCCAATTCCAAATTCCAAATTTATTGGTCACATACACAATCATACATGGGTACGATATGCAGTGAAATGCTTATGCAACTGCAGGTAAGTTAAAATAGGAAGGGAGTGCTAGGGGTAGCTGGGAAGGTGGGAATCAGATGCAATCATGGATCTTGGAAGGAGGGTTAGGGGTAGTTGGGAAGGGAAATTAGATGTAGTCATGGATCTTATAGTCCTGAGTATTCTTCTTGTTACGTTGCCTGGGATTGTGGTATGTTGCCTATAAGTCTTTCGGCCCTCTTGGCTGCCTCCGATGTTGTTACAGCTACCTGGGAGTCCTTTGAAGCACCTGGAAGTCCTCATGCTGCTTCTGGAAGGTCAGCAGCTCCCAGAAGTCACCAGAAATCTTCAGGCTCTGGTGACGGGGCAATGGGGCGACAGGGCAATGGGGCAGCCCCAGGAGTTCCATTGTGTCACTCCGCCGCTCTTCGGCCTATGGGATTTTTCTGATGATCTTCTTACCGCCTTTCTGTTGTTCCTCCAGCCACCTGTGCTCCATATGTGGTTCAGAGCCAGGTCAGAAATGGTTTGTGGTTGGTTTTAGGGGTTTTAGGGGTTCCAGAGGTATCTAAAGAGGTATCTATAGGATTAGGGTTGGAGAGGCCGCGACGGCTGCCTGTCTCAGCGGTGCCATCTTGGCATCCTTGGCAAACTTGGCATCCTTGGCAAATTTGCAAT
>JAEANM010013779.1:0-14266 GCA_017656035.1 Myanophis thanlyinensis | reverse complement strand
AATACGAATCTCCAGGGGAAGTTCATTCCACAGGGTGGGCGCCGCCACAGAGAAGGCCTGTACCCTCGGGGTTGTCACACGACAACGTCCAGAGGATGGAACCCCGAGGAGGCCAACCCTGTGGGAAGGCACTGGTCGGCTGGAGGCTGATGGTGGCAACAGGAGGTCCCGTAAGTACCCGGATCTCAAGCCATGGAGCGCTTTAAATGGTAGAACAGGTAACCAAGGATACTTTTAGACAATGTTACAGGAAAAAAATGTTTTTCTGTTTTGTTTCCTTCGTATTATGGAAATGTATGCGTGTCCATGCTCAAGGAAAGACAACTGGAAAAAAATGCCAGTTAATTAGAGCAAAAGTTGTAGCCCTCCTCAAACCATCATAAAAATATTTATAATTCCAATAAATGATTGCAATAGTTGTATAATTACTGACTTAATTTCTTTTCCTTGTATTTTTATAACAGCAGACCAAGTTATAAAATTATTTGACTTTGGCATTAATAATCCAATCTAGCATATTAAAAATTCCATGAAAAGAATGGTCAGAATGCTGTAAAAAGCAAAATAACTACATATTTTCAGGAAATATAAAACTGGGCAAAATAATTATAATAGTTTTACCAGCAGTTACACACACAATTTTATGAATTTTTTTCTCTATTTTTCTGGATTTTAATGTGATTTAACTTGGAAACTCTCTCAATAAATTTAGTCACTGTTTCTCTATTTTTGAAAAATAAATTACAAACCATTAGCCAAACATGTGATTTTGATAAAATTACCTGTAACCTGTTTATCTGGAAGAGATGGAATTGGAATGGCTGATCCAAACTTAATTAAGAGGCGCTCATATAACCAGTCAAAATGTTTATATCTGTGGTTGACCGATCGATTGGTGTTCTGTAAAACAGACAAAA
The DNA here is from genome assembly GCA_017656035.1 of Myanophis thanlyinensis. Classification (NCBI taxonomy): domain Eukaryota; kingdom Metazoa; phylum Chordata; class Lepidosauria; order Squamata; family Homalopsidae; genus Myanophis; species Myanophis thanlyinensis. The sequence goes on along the minus strand of JAEANM010013779.1, from coordinate 13,349 downwards.
AATTTCTACTACATGAATTCTGCAAACTGTAATAATTACAAAGATTATATCATCAATATTATTAAAGTTTAGGGCTGAATATTATTATAAACTGGAACACTGAGATATCCTATGATAAAAGATTCCTGGTACGCACTTACTGTACATGTAAGCTGATATTCGATGTAGCTCTTCAAACCATACATTTTAGAACCTTTTTTTGGATCAGCCACAATACAGTCAAATGTAGAAATAGGATAAACCCACATTGGACCATAATCTCCAATCTATAGGATAACAAAATTATATATCAATTCTAAGAATGCTATATGGTATCATACCTTTATATATATATAACTACCCACATCTATTAAGATTTACAAGTTTTATCTAAAAGCATTTAGCTCTTGTAAATGTAAAAGTTCAATAACTTTTCTGTAACTTAGTAGGGTGTATTATAATATTTATCAATACTGATTTGGAGCAGGTAGACAATGCAACATGAATAAATATTTCCCAAAGATTCCTTATTCGTTACTTAGAACTCAAAATAATCTAAGTACTTTTGACTGGACAGCATGACAGTTGATTTCAAGAACAAAAACCCTTTACACTTAAAATGAAGTTAGGAGGCTTCAATTATACTATAAGGTGTTATGCAGAATGTCCATATTCAATATTGAATTAATGAATTATAGGCTTCCATATTTTCGGAAATAAAGAATTGAAGTTTCACTGCCCCATATGCTACCCTAACTATTTACTGCTTTGGTTTAATTGTGGTTCATATTTTTAAAGTATTTAATGATTCATGCAGTGGTTAAAATTTTAGGTAGATTGGTATTAACTTACAATTATAGGAATTTTCTCTTTGGGTTTCACTAGCTGCTTTGCCAGCAGATACTGTTCCACTCCAGGTTTTGCAAATCCAGGAAATCTAATCAGAGAAATAAAATGACTCAAGTCTTCTTTTATAGAATTTTTGCTATATTCAGAAATGCCAGCCATGATTTATAGATGCTTGGCTTTCGAATGTGATAAATGGCCTTCTTAATAAAATACTTGAGCTAAAAATGATCTAGTCTCAGCATAATTAACAACTGCATCTGAAGTGCCTATCTCTACTATTAAGCCAGCTGTGATTGGCTGAATTCTTCCAATTAGAACAAACAGTGGATAGCAGCAGTTAGTACCAACTGCCACCAAAATACCATCCATTGGGCTCTTAAATTCTCTTCTGTCACTTCAGAAACCAGCTATATTTTCATATAAATCAGACTCTGTTCCAATCCCAAACAGATTCCCACCTGTACTTCCAATACATGAAAAAAGATTTGTCTACAGCAGGATTTTCATCTTACTTTCTAATCAGACCACATATACATCAAGCCACACGTCTCCACTGAATATTGATTTCCAGTGATGAAAAAGAAGTTCTTAGCACAGTGTTTGGTAACTAGATAGAGAAATCTATTGACAGTCAGGATTTATAGCCTCCTAGGATTATTTCAGCAATTCAAGCAGAACATAAATTGATAAATATTAAAACCTTAGAGTAGCTAGACTGAACTAGTGATATAATTCATTAAATGGAGATTAGTCATACTGTTAAAATAACTAATTACATTATCAACGGACAATTAGAATAATAAATGATACAACCAGTAAGCCAGAATTCCATCTGAATAATTGTTCAGTTTCACCTGAGAGGCACAATGTTTTTAATTTAAAAGGGAATCTCTGCATTTTTATTTCAGAATAAAACATGATTAAAAGTTAGAAAATACCATTCTCATTTTTTTAATCCCTTCAGCTAAAATAGATAAAATCTCCTTTGAATCTAATTTGATTCCTGTTACCTTATTGGGCCATTTAGTTAAGTAACAAGACTAGACTGCCAGTACCTTCTCGATTTTTAAAAGTCAAGTTTAGAGCCCAGGAATTTCATGATGCCTATCCAAAATAACATTTAAGCGTATCCTGCTTGGTTTTCTGCAATCAGCTAGACGCTGTTACCACTACTTAGCTAGGCCTTTCAATTGAAGAATATAATTTTTTTTTCTTTTTAAGATCTATAGGATGTATCAGTTATTGATTATGGTTACAGTATTCAAACTAATAGAGGAATTCATACATATCTCTTTAATTTCTATTCTGACTACAGTGCCATGCCCACAAGTCTTACTTGTTCAGTGGCAATTTCATAGCAGTTCCACGGCTGTTCCCACGTTGAAGCCCTGCTGGATCAGAAGGCTCTGCCTCTTTATAACCAGGATAGGAGGTAGCTGTTGATTTTGGCTCATCCCACTCTTCATCCCAATCATCATCATCAGCTGCTGCTAAAGAGCAAAGGACACCAACTGTGTGAACAGCTAATTATTAAAAAGAATGTACAAAACTAACTAGGATTTTCCAACTTAACTTCCCCTAATAGTCATGTAGAGCATAGTGGCATATTATTGAAAACTGAAAGGACTGCTCAACTGTCAAACAAACAAATAAAATACTATCATCTCAGTATTTTGTAATTTAATGAAATGGGGATTAAAAATCCCCAGATTTAAAAGAATTTAGATGTATAACAAAGACTATTTTTTATTTATTTGTTATTTGCTGCCCATCTCATTGTGGGGCTACTCTGGGAGGCTTACAACAATAAAATGGGATAGAAAATGTAAAAATAACAATAGTAAAGGAATGAACTAATAAACAATGGAAGTACGAAATTTTTAAAAAATGAAAGGAGTGGGAGCAAGAAGTACAGGGGGGAGATGGGTCAGCAAGTTAGTCTAGCAAACCACCTTCAGTGATGTACTCCCCTTTTTGGTCCCCTGGCCAATCAGCAGAGCCAGGTCTTCAGGCTCTACTATTTATACTAAATAGTTTTGAAGATGAAGGGGACACAAGTGGCCTATCTCAAATTTGATTCTGTATTTAATCAGCTGGAACAATACTTTTCAGTAAAATAAATACATTAAAACATAAACTTAAGATTATTTTTTTTTTCCCATATAATTCAATCTTCCCTGACATGCCCAATCTACTGGATGACTGACTTTAAGTAATAGATCTACACTGTATATAATGTGAAAGATTACCATATATACATTCTGCCCTAATAGTCTTAGAAAACTCCAATTATGCATTTCACCAAAAGTTAAAGTTAGAGTCAAATCACCATTCCTAAAAATTCTTATCAATGACAGATAGTCTCTACTCACCTGGACCTTGATAAGCTTGAGGATGACCAAATGCTGCTGCTTCCCAATTGTTTGATGCACTATTTTTCTGCCTAGCTTCAGGTTTTGTTGACCAGGCATCACCAGCTGTTGTATTTTCCCAACTTGACCAGGGATCATTTGCATTACTGGTAACCTATGACGAAGGAGATAAAGAAGCACTTAGTCTAAGGAAATAGCATTAATAAAAAATAAAGTCAAAGTATTCATAATCAATTTTAAAAACTACACAATTGTTTTTTAAGTACTTTTTTTTTAGAAAGAACAATCAAAATTATATTCTAAAAGGAAACAAATGTCACAGTGAATATCAGATTTGGAAATTTTGCTTCTTCTTATTATTTCAACCAAGTTTGTTTGTTTGAAAAAAGGAAATTTCTAATAATAACAGAAATATATGTAATTGATTATAACATGCAAATTTTACTTGCTAGTATAAAATTAATTTTAAAAAAACCTGAAAATAAGATTGCCCAATTAAGGTGTTTATAATGGTTCTCTCAAGATGCAACCAAACTCAAGCAATACCAGTGTTCAGCTCAATATTTTTTTTAATAAAACATAACTTTAACATTAGAAACTAGAATTTTCCTGATTATTAAAAAGGAGAAAGTTAGCAGGTATGGAAAATTAGCTTACTGAGATGAAACATACACCAGCTTTTTGACTGTATACAGAATGCTGTTATTCTCCTCTGCAAGCACTGTAGTTAAATCAAAAAGTGCTTAGTTAAACAGTTTCCTAATCAAATTTCAAAATATGATGTAAGATCCTACTTTATTCCAAACTTGAAAATGAGAACTTCAGAAACTGATGATTAGATGCTTCCGGATTCAATTACAGTAGAGAAAGGCAAGAATGTTGCAATGCATTGAAAGGTTAGTGGCGCATATTTGGCTTAATAAATTCAGATTTTCAATTACAAACAGTTGCTAAAATTGCAAGATAAGATACAGATTTCCCACCCACCCCCAGTATTGTTTAGAAGAGCCGTGAAGACCTGTCTCTTCACCCAGCCTTTTGGTAAAGGAGTTAAAAGTCTTGCTTCATTCCATCTGGTTGTTGCCAGTTGCTATCTGTTATTGGTTTTACTGTAATTTCTTTGTTGGGTTGTTTTAATCTGCCCCCAAATTCCTTGTAGGTTGTATTCAGATGCATTGTCTGTTTTCCCCTCATCCAGAATCCAAGAGCCTCCAGAAATTGAGACATTCTGCCCAATCTGTGGTGGAGATAATTAAGTATGCCCCACTGATTGATAATATATCACTAATGCCAACAGATAACTTCTCCCACTGGTTTCATCTAGGTCAGTGGTGGCGAACCTGTGGCACGTGTGCCAGAGATGGCACGCAGAGCCCTCTCTGTGGGCACACATGCCATCACTCCAGCTCAGCACCATGTTTTTCCATGGCATTTCTTGCCGTCGTTTACAGGGAAATAGAAGTTTCCCTGCAAACGACTAAACAGAAGCTCAGGAAAGAAAAAGATCTCACCTCTTGCAGAGCTGCTGGTGTTGGGATGTCCTGCCTCCCACTGGCCAGCTGGTCTTTGGGTTTCTGCCACGTATGCGTATGCACCTTGTAGTTTGGGCATGCGTGTGTGCACGCAGTTTGGGCACTTGGTGTCTAAAAGGTTTGCCATCACTGATCTAGGTGATAACTGTGAGGGAGATGAAGAGAATGGCCAAGTCCTATGGTACCCTAGAATAGAGGTCCCAAGAATGCAAACTCTTCGCCAAATTATCAACTAAAACTGGTCTCTATGAAAAGAGGAAAATCATTGCTCTGAGGGCTGGTTTTAGGCTAAGACTAAGTAGGCACTGGCTTAGGGTACCAAAAGTTAAAGAATGCTAATGCCATCTCTTCTTCTGAATCATTCTAAAAATGCTTAAGATCACTTAACATCATTGAGAGATGATGTCCATGTGACTTAGTGGCAGCATATTCTCTGGAGCTAGCACTACATAATCCTTGGTTTACCCCAAAAGATACCTTAGTCCATGATATTAAAGGCAATTGAGAGATTCAGCAAGAAGAGAGGCTCATTCCCCATAACCCAGGCCAAAGGAGAAGTAATGTAACAAATGTTAGCTGGAAATATTTAAATAGAAAGTTAAGTGAATATTTTGTGGTTTTATCTTGTTTCATAAATCATTTGTGAAAATCTTCACTTTAAAAATGTAGATTTGTAATGATTTCCCTTCATTCCCTTAGAAAATGCTACTTGGCACTGATAATCCTTCCTCCATTGCACATTTTACATGAGACTTTTGCAGCTGGCACTTTCTATTTGGCTAGGATGCACATTGAATTAAACTTAGCAACTCATTAGCAATTTGTTCATTCATTTCAGAGAAAGGGGGGGATCAGGCAGTGATGGTTGAATGCAGGGCAAAAAGACAGAAATGGGGGGACAGTTGAACAGGAAGCAAGTAAGGCAGGGGAGGAGAAGTGTGAGGACCTCGCCTACCAACTACAACATCGACTATCTGCAACTAGGACTCCTGGAACTGCCATTTGTAAGTGGTGCAGTCATGTGATGTTTCAATTAATAACTGCTTCACTTAGCAACAGAAATTCTGGTCCCAACTAAGATTGTTAATTGGGTATTATCTGTATGTAAAATAAAAATTACATGGTCGTACTGGAGCTTTATTACTTTTGGGAGTTTTTCCAGTTTGGTAAAAAGTTAAATTGAGTTAGTAGAAGCAATACAAAAATTACAGAGATTTTGTTAAATATATTCATGCTTATAGATAATGAAACAGTACTTCTTACCATTAAAACAAGCACAGTATAAGAAAAATTGAATGAACCACTTCTACATGAGGAAAAATAGTCAAAAAACTATCTTCATATTAATCAGTAAATTCCTCCATGTCTATAATTTCCAGTTTTCAAAGCTACAATGAAACATTTCCGGTTCTGTCCCTGTATTTTAGAATGCAATAGTGTAATAGACACACAAATTTTAACTAACCAACAGGATTTATCAAGAAATCAAATTATGATTTATTTTTCACTGAAAATCATCTTTTCCTGTAAGAAAAGGTTGAAAGTGAAGATTGTACGAGAGATTCCAAAATGGTTGAATTAGTGAGAGATGCTAGAAAATCCACTCTGAAAAATAAGTAAGTAAAGGAGGACAAGAAAATAAGCAGTAGGAAAATTGGTATAAGCAAATTCTGGCAAACAAGGTGGACTGCTAAAATGTATACATACCATATGACTCATGGAGTCAGAAGCAACACACATCCAAACAAAAATTATTGCCCTTAGCACAAATTCTACTATACTACAATGTTCAGATCCTGAAGTTAAAAAGTATAAAAGCAAAACTTGTATAAACTTAAATGGAATAAATCCATGCAGGCAAAGTCAACAGCTTTACTACAAAGTTAATTTGCACATAGCTAGATTCCTTCAACTGGGAGAAGCTGTACATACAGTTTCTCTTTGATCTCAGATTTCCAAATGGATATAAAATTGTCAACAAACATTAAGAGCATAAACATTCAAAAGGGACTGGGTATGGGATGTCAAATGGCAAATCATATTCAAACATGGCAGAATTTGTACGGTGATAACACAACATTGCTTTCATCATTTTGACACTACTACTGGATTTTCAGCCATCAATTGAAATTATTAATCCAGTCTTGGCCCTGATATTTAAAAAATCTTTATTGAAAGGCTACATGGAGGACACAGTAGGTCAATTGAAGAAAAATTGACTAGCAAAGTTCATGAAGCATGGTCCAAGTTCTATACCATAGTCATAGGAGCTTACAAGAAAAAACTTAACTGCACATGCAATATAATGAAACAGAATTAGCAATATAATATACAAAGGTCTCAAATGGAAATAATGCTGGACCTCAGCTTCACATTATGAGACTGAGCTATGTTTTCATTACTGTTTGTTGAAAATAGCTTGGTTAACCTGTTCAGCATTTGGAAATGCTGAATGGTAAAAGGGAAGAGTCAAATATGGGTTTGGATGCAGGTAACAGTAGGTAGGTAGCAAGAAACAAGAATACAGAAAATGACTGGGTCAATTGGAAACCCAGCAATTAATGAGAATGAAAACTACCGGTATCTGCTCAGAAAAACATTTGCTTTAAATACATAGTTAAAGTATATATCATGGTCAAAAAATATAGATTTTTAAAAATGTCTTAGTATACACTTTATGGGGTAATGAGTGACAGATACAAAGGTGATTAGAATTTCTGAATGGGGGACAGACTATGTCTTTTTGATAATGTCAAGAGTGGATTTTGGGAAAATCTACTTAATATTATCTATTTAATGCTTAATACAATAGGCATCAATATTTTGTAATCCCCCTATGTCTGTAGAAACAATTGACAGGATGCAAAGAAAAAATAGATGCTCTGTACGTATCTCTCTTGATCTAATTCTTCACTCTTTCAGTGTCTTGCAAATTATGCATAATAAGTGAGTAGGAGAGAAATTAGAATTCAGCTGATCCTTATCAAATTTCTATGCTTGTGGGAATTACCTAGAAATGTCATGGACTTCAACAGTTTTTAGTGCATAACATGAATATTCATTTAAAACATTTTAAAAACCATTTATTGAACCAGCAAGAAGGCAAATTCTGTATTCCCAACCAAAGCAAGAACTTCACCATTTATATATTATTTGCTAGACTATATCCTGTTTCAGATTGAGAAACTTGCAACAAACAATGATGTGTAAGGGAGAATAAAAAATTAATCAGAAAAAGGTAGAACTATATATAATGTAACATTAGACATTGCTATCAAAAACCTACCTAGAATCAGAACTGCAAATCAGACTTCCTATATGTAAAGCAAGCACTAAGCAAGAATGCTGTCTTTTAGTTGTATTTGTAATCAGCTTAATTTTAAATAAAGATAATATCCAAAGAATAATAAAAACAACCTATTTCTGAACTTTTTAAAACTCCCAAATAATTCATAATTAATAAACCCAGGAGCATCAACTACCATATTTTTAAGCATTCAAGATGCCCTTTTTCACCCTCAAAAATGTCTGTGCATCTTATATGGTGAATGTTGCCGAAGCCCCGTCCACCCACTGGCCTCCACCATTGGTCTCTTCCTCCCAATGATCAGCTGTTCCAGGCTGCGGGGATCACCGCTACCTATTAGAGTGACAACCACCCATCACCGCTGCCACCTCTTGCTGCCTCTGTACACTCCATTTTTAGTCTCCACACATCTCATTTTCGGCCGGTTTCAGGATGAAAATGGAGTGCACGAAAATGGGGCGTAGGGAGGTTGAAAATGGAACACATGAAAATGGGATGCACAGAGGCTGAAAATGGAGTGCATGAAAATGGGATGCACGGAGGCAGAGGAATATTTTTTTCTTGTTTTCCTCCTCTAAAGCTAATCTGCATCTTATTTTCCAGAGCATTTTATATGCCGAAAATTAAATTAAGCATTCCAATGCATATTAAGTATGACTTTTCCATCTGCCCTTGATTTTCCTGACTATCATGCCTTTGAGTCATTCTTGACTTCTGCTGAGTGTCTGGACTAGTATTCACTGCATTTAGAAGATTTTTAAGAATACAAGGTATAGTATTTCATCACCATTTCACTAATCTTCAAATAAACCCTATCATAAATGGGAGCCCAGTAGAGAAAGTACCTTCAAATACCTTGGTATCCAGATCTCGCAGAACTTGTCATGGTCCTGCCATATCAACACCACAGTGAAAAAGCTCGGTAGCGTCTCTACCACCTCAGACGTCTGAGAGACTTTAAACTGCCCCCCAAAGTTCTCAGGAACTTCTATTGGTGCACCATAGAAAGCATCCCGATGGGAAACATCACAACCTGGTTCAGGAACAACACGATGCAGGACAGAAGAGCCCTACAGAGGGTGGTGCACTCAGCTGAGCATATCACCTGCACCAAGCTCCCTGAACAGCATGCCATTTACAACAAGCGATGCCTGTCCACAGCCAGGAAGATAGCAAAAGACCACAGCCATCCCAACAATGGACTGTTCTCCATGATGAAGTCAGGAAAGCGCTTCCGCTCCCCGAGAGCCAAAACAGAAAGACTGAAAAGAAGCTTCTTCCCACAAGCAATTCAATCTCTAAACCACTGCACCTGAAATGGACCTTGCAGCCACAACAGTCATTGTATTTTGTCACTGTATTAGTCATTGCACTTTGTATTCTGTACTGCAACTGACACTGTATATCCCTTATCCCCTACTCCCTTCCCTCTCTATCCAACTTACTCTCCATACCCTCTACAGCCTACTCTCTCTGCTTTCCCAATATCCTAAGGCCAAGGGCAGTCGCCTAAGCATTTCACTACACACCATACTGCGTACAGCTGTGTACGTGACAAATAAAATTTGAATTTGAGTTTTCCTGCCATTGTATGTATACAAGAGAATGTACACATTCTCTTGTTATTTTTATATTTTTATATAAATATATTTATATATCTATATGTAAGCATATACTAATATTTTCCAAAATGTATAAATCATATACAATATTTGATATGCTATACATGATGGTAGTAATACTTTACTAATATTATATTTACACTTATATCGACAGGCTCTATTAACCATTATATAATTACTCTGAAAATTACTCTGTAAAATACAGAGATCTAAAACATATTGTAAATTGCATCTTAATAAATAAAAATAAGTAAGCAAGTAGATTTGGGAAGTACAAATAATACAATATTTCTGTATAATGCAGATAATTATCTGAACTAGATTTTTTAAACCATGGTTGGATAATTAATTTTAAAAATAATACCACATTTATATCACTGATATCATTTGTTAATATACCTGCACTAAGTGTTAGGAAGTTACTCTGCCATATCAAAACCAAAGTTTCTTTTAACAGTCATAATAATTATATCTCAACTTCCAATTTGTAGATAGAAAATCAGATTTGAAATCTTCCAAATCAGGACATTTATAGTTAATATATGCATGAACAGATTAAAAAATACTGAATACAGCAGGCTCAACTGGAACTTTGCCTCCAGACAACACAAAAATAATATTTTCCTCAATTCTTTTCATTTCTTTCTCAGCTGTCTCACTCAGATATCAAAAACAAACAAGGATTGCTTAACCTAGAAGTCCATCATAGCTCTCCAATAGATGACACTATATTGTAATTTAGGAAGGAAAGAAGGAAGGAAGCCACAATAAATTTTTCCTTATATTGTTTAGATCATAGTACAAAGTCTAGACTAATTCAGCCCATTTCAAATGTAATGGTGTAACTGCTTCTATAGGAAAGTTGATGCATTTGTAAAATATTTCCTGTCACAATCACGTAGAAATATGATACATCTCCCATGATCTTAGCTGCCTATGATTTGTCCTGGAGCAGAAAATATAAACTCTTTTCTTGCCAAGTCGTGGTGGATTAGCTACAGCAGTGATGATGACAGCAGAATACGTGTGAGGGGAAGAGTTACAATAGATATTCCCTCTGTAGCATGACAGGGAATATTCAGATGTAGCGGCCTTCAGTTGAAGGAACAGCTGTGGAAACCATGTTCAGGATTTAGATGTTATAGTAGGGGCAAATCCAGGGTTACATTGCTTAAACATCCTAGTGCACTCATGAGAAGCTATTAATGCTTAACTATCATAGTCTAACAACAGCACTTTGTATACCTTGGCATATTTACACTAAAATGGGTGATCATCAAGAAGGAACAAATTCCATGTGCCACGGAATTTAGTTTTATTTAACTTTCACATTTATATGGCTACTCATCTCACAAAAAGCAACTCTGGGCAATGAAGAACAATCAGTAAAACAACAAACTTATAAAAATCAATCATATAAAATATTAAAATTTAAAATAAAAAACTGCATATCTATCTTCAAATAATTTGATTCTCTCTGTCTATGTAATAATTTGATTCTCACTCTCTCTATATATATATAGAAAGAGAGTGATGAAATGAAGAGAGAAACAGATATACAGAGACAGAGACACACAGAGAGAATCAAATTATTTGGTTAAAAATACAGCTTGATTATGTGACTATTAAAGAACTAACAATGTGTTGTCCGTTCAGGCCACCTCAAGTCAGTTATTTTAGACAATTTTCTCCTCCCTTCTGGTTCAGAACGATTTACGCAGATTATGTATGGTAATACATAATTGAGCCTTTCAAACTCTGAATTTCTAAAATAGTAACCAACATGCGACTGGAAATTTAGTTCTAGCATCCCTCAAGAGCTCAAGGCTGGCTAAATCTAATTTTAAAAAATATCTTCCCAGATCATTTGCATTCCTAGATCAAAACTGTTAGCAAAACTCATTGTTTTGTCTCTGTGAATTGAGTCTGAAATACCTTTTTGATACAGATAATTGCTTTCTACCACTTTTAATATTACCTTTTCTGAAGACACAGCTTATTTTCAAAGCATGTTTGTGGCTTAGAAACATTTAGTAGCCAAGGGCTGCCGGTGATTTCATTCCAAATCTAAAATTGCAATTCTTTCTTATGACAACAAAATCTTGTTTAGAACAGATTTTAAATAGAACTATGCATTGTCTAAATATTTGCATATATTTAGTCTTTGGTCACAAGAATATAGTTTGTCTCTTTTCATAATTCTTATAAAATTCTACCAGACACCAGAAGAAAACAGTTCTTTGGGTTGCTACAACCTGAAGGATATTGGTGATATCATCTATTATCTTCAAAGAAAATTTTGGGGGAATTTGGCTCCATCATTTTCAAGATATACAGAATGATGGCTCATTCAGCATCTGAATGGAGAAGGCTATGAACATAAACACTTAGATACAAATTAATCATCAAGAGTTCATTTATCTGAATCAATAGTTGCCAGATGTCAACTATTACAATTAGAATTATTCAAGGCATTATTCCTAATGTTATCAGTATAGTCAGATCAACTATTATCATACTAAAACAAAACAGAAGCTATTAATCTCAACAACCAAGGCACTTCCTATTTACTCTCATAACTGTTAACCTGAGTAAAGCCTGAAGTAGTAGCTTTACATCACTGATGATAAAGAGAAGAAAAACAATATATATTATAGCTACAGGATGAGTAAGTTTACCCAACCCTTTCATCAATCTCTCTCTAATAAGATTCAAATAGTGCTATTCAATTACTTTCTTTTTAAAGGATATTGAATTAAGTCTATTAGCTATGTTTTTCTCATAAAGGTGATATTACTATATCTGATTTTGTGGAATGTCATGTATTTAAATTAACTGTGTTAGTTTTAAAATATACATATGTGGAGTATTTCCTTTTGTGAATTGAGCAGCAACAGAGGAACTGAATAAAGCAAAAAAATATCTGGTTAGGATATTACATGACTTATTTATTCATTTCATGCAGGGTTTTTTTTTTTCCTACATTCATGCTCCACAGAAAACTACACAGCTAGATCAGCTAGATCATCTCCAGTTGATACTATATCCAGATAAGTTCGAATATTCAGCATATGCTGAATATGCATTTTCTTTCAGATTAGCTGGTCTGGGTTGTTTGTTGTTATCTTATTTTTTAGGTGCTTTCACAAATCTAACCATTACTCATTCTTGTAAAGGTAAAAATGCCTACTTCCATTTCCTGTGGTTTCCCCAGAGTTCCCCAAATTAATAAATATCTGGAGGTCAATAGGTGATCAGTAAATGATGGAAAGCTGATTGGTGTCAGTTCATCTCTGGGGTCTCTGTAGAGCTCCATGCAAGTATCTAATCCTGAAGGTGAGATGGTGCTACCCAGGATTGGATAGTCAGCTGCCAGTGAGAACAGCCTCTATCAGCTGTGTGTTGTTGTTGGCCTTCCTTCTATTATTATGGTTGGTCACGCAGTCAGTCAGATGGATTTGGCATGTTTATCCATTTAGTCCTTCCATGAGACTTATCCATGAGTCCTTCCCAAGAACCTGGGAACATCCAGACAGATGTTGCTTGACAGTGTTAAAGGTATCGTGTACTTTTATAATTCTTATTCATAGTAATGCTTGTTACTATATAGTTCAGGGGTAAGGAACCTTGGCTCTTTCATGACTCATGGACTTCAACTCCCAGAATTCCTGAGACAGCACCTCTTGCC
>JAEANM010013778.1:0-12104 GCA_017656035.1 Myanophis thanlyinensis | reverse complement strand
AGAAAGAAAGAAAGAAAGAAAAACTCTGGTATTTGGCCCTCCTTATATTTCCTTTCTTTAGCAAAAAAATGGCAAATTATCTTAAATTTCTTCATTTAATGTTAAGATTGGATTTTAAACCATTGGATTAAACCACATAAAATCCCAAACACAATTCAGGAGCTTTGTTAGGTTAGACTAAATAAAATCCTATACACACTGAACCTAATGAAGATTTCACATTTTAGTTATTCCTCTTGAGGAGGACATGGATTTAGTATAGATTCACCCAGGGATCCTCAAACTTTTAAAATGGGGCCAATTCACGGTCCCTCAGACTGTTGGGGGGACTATAGTTTGAAAGTCTGTTTCCAAGGGTGCTTGTCTGCACATTGGTCTCGTGGCTGTTTTAGTCTTCTGGACGAAGCTCCTTTAAGAGGTGAGATTTCCGAGGAATGAGGAGCAGGGATTACATAGAGACAAGGAGTTGATGGTTCCAAGAGTTGCATGAGAAGATGAAGAATTGGAGGGAAGTGAAGGGAGGGATTCCCCTCTCCCCATGCAGCTGCGTGCAAGGTGTCTTGGTCAGTCTACGGGCAAAAGTGAGAAGGCAAGGAATTAAGTTGGCAGCATAATCGAAGCTGGGCCAATTTAGGGGAGATTGTGGGGTTAGTTTGGCCAGGCAAATTATCCCCCCTCTGCTATAAAAGTGGATCCTGGGCACTGCGCTGCAATGGAGAAATGGGCAACGGAGTGACTGGCACAAGGAAAGGAGGAGGAGGAGGAACAAGGAGAAGAAAGGGAAGCACCCTCCTTCCCTTGCACCAGCCACTCCATTGCCCATTTTTCCATTACACTGCTGTGCCCCACCCACCACTGCCCAGATACTTTCGCTTCCCCCAAACATTTCTTTGTCTACCCAATTTCCATCTCCATTGTGTTTCTCTGTTGCATTTCTCACTGTCATGTGCAGGGAAACAAACATTTGTGGGACTAAAAAAAGTTCAATTAATTCCAACTTTGCAAGATTTTCTTTTTTGCGAGAAGTTGGAATTGATTGATTGAACTTTTGTTTTTAGTCCCACAAACCTTTGTTTCCCTGCACATGACAGTGAGAAATGCAACAGAGCTGGAAATCAGGGAAGCAAAGAAATGCTTGGGGAAAGCAAGGGCATCTGGGCGGCGGTGGGTGGGACAAGCTCTTCTGCCCACAAAAACCTTGTCTTTGACCCCTTCCCACCTGCCACCAGTGCCACAGCCTACCACACAGGCCGGGAAGGGCACATCTGCAGCTGGAGGAGCTTGGCAAACTATTTGATGAACAGATGGATGTAGAATGTGCCCAGGCAGCAGACATGGGCCAGAAGAACAGCCTCACTCGGGTGCATGAATGGTGACAGCTTCAGAGACACCTGCAGGGGAGGAGGTGGAAGGGTGCTGGACTGGGCCCAAGAAAGGAGGGAAGGCCTTCCCCCTCAACCATGCCACCATGCTCACCTGCAGGCCACTGCCCAGGAAGAGGCCGCCCAGGTAGTCATGCAACGCCAGCAGCAGCTTGTGGATCATGGTGGCACTGCACAGGGACCATGCCTCAGCCCCTCTTTGCAGGTGCCCCAATTATGCCCCCAGGCTCCTCAGACCAAAGCCAGCCCCAGGTGCTAGATCAGCCCCCTGCAAAGCCCATCATGTACTGGCTGATGCCTCACCTACTGAGGTGCCTGGACTCCTGGTGACAGAGGGATCCTTCAGGCACTTAGTTTGGCTGCCTGTTTAGGAGATCCTGCTGCTCCCTCCAGATGCCTTGTCAATGATGCCCTGGGGTATTGCCTGTATCTACATCACTTGCTTGGAGGGGGATGGGGGGCAGTTAGAGGAGCATGGCCCAAATAAATGGCTTCGATGGGCCGTATTGGCCTGGGGTCTGTAGTTTGGAGACCCCTGACCTAGCCTAATCTCAGCTCCCATTAGATATTTCCATTTTAACTAATTATAGGTATACAGAGAATGAATCACCTACTTTAATCCTCCAGGGAAACTTATCTGCTGCTATCACTTCATGTGCAGAAAAAGCAATTTTGGCTTCTAAGAATGTTTTAAATTTAGAAAGACAGTCTACCAATTAAGTTATAAGAATAAGTAAGTGCACTTTTAAAAAGTCAGTTTTAAAATTTTAAATAGCATTTAATCAGATTCATTGTTTTTAATAAGCTTGCACTCATATGCCTTTCAAATGATTTACTGCTGGGTGGTTCAGAAATTAATGTGAGGTTTTCACAAAATCATGTGCCATAATTGTCACAAGGTTACATAAGACTTTTCATTGATTTATTATAATTCATATATTATTGTTATCTATTTCTCTCTCTTTATAGGACTGGTTGGAAAAGAAGAGAATCTTCCTTTTGGAATTACAAAGAATAAAAAGAAACAAAGCTGAGAACTTGCGAGAGAAAAATAAAAAGGTTGGTTTTAAAACCTTAAACATAAGTTTTTATTAAGGCACTCCATGAATGTTCCAGTTATGTCCTGTTTCTTCTGACTTCATGCAAATTTGCCTTATAGATTGGCATGTATTCAGCATAACTGTAATAGTAAAAGTTCATTGATAAATTTAATTATGATAAAGAAGCAAACAAAGAGGATTGTACATACAGTAAGTTTATATTATTATTATACACAGAATAATAAACAGTGTCAGCTCTAAACATAAAGACAGGTTGTTGATTTTTGTTTTAAAATAATTATATTATTATTATACACAGAATAATAAACAGTGTCAGCTCTAAACATAAACAGACAGGTTGTTGATTTTTGTTTTAAAATAATTATTGATGTTTTTATAAGTTTGTATATTGATTTTTAACTTTTTATTGGATTTTTCAAAATCTATTGTAACTAACCATATTTGCTTAGAAGGCATGGGAAGCCATATAGATCTTTTTCCTTCTCCTTCTCTTTCTTCCCCTGCCCACTCCTTTTTTAAAAAACCCCAAAAGATAAAAATGACCATTTGAGATATAAGAGAGGTACAAGAGAAGGGATATGCCAATCAAAGATTTTCATATTCAGCTTTAGGTTCCATAAAGACCATAGCAATCTGCCCTATATTTTTCTCCTAATCGCACAGTAAAAAGTGACATAATATTCAGTGCCCTCTAACTACTTACTGTCAAAGAGCAAAATGATGCTTCAAGGGTAGCTCAGAGTAAATGTTTTCAAGTAATAATCAGAGCACGGTTTGTAAAACTTTTGAATGTTTATGTGATGATGCTGGTAAAATTGAACAAGTATTGCAAAACGCTTTCTTAAAATAGGCATACCAAAGAGCACTGGACAAAGCCAATCAACAATTAACTACCATCACGTACAGGAACTAATCACCAATCTTTTAACTAGCTCAGGATTTAAACTAGATGGATTAACTTTGTAATATACTTGCACAATATGCGATGACACAATTGCCGTCTCTCAGTAATGAGAAATAATTTTTTAAAAAGTTCAACAGGGAGGCTGGCAATTTAAAAAAAAATGTATTTTAGCAATGTTAGCTGGGCTTTGACAGAAATTGTAATATACAACTATGTGCTCATTAGATTCCATAATGATAATTAAGTGTTTTCAGCTGATTTCATACATGATGAATGTCTGCAGGACTTCATAATGTTCATATTCTTTATAAATTGGCATCAGTATTTTTACACATGATCTTTAATGTCACAGATTGAGACTATACATTTTTTGTTCTCATAATCTTCATTATCTATCTATCTATCTATCTATCTATAAATTACTTTTAATTTGTGAAGTGCATCAGAATAACTGAGGAGATGATGATTTTGGAGAAATGTGAAATAGTTAATTATTATAAATGGAATCTGAATTAAATAGCACAATTGTGCAATAGTTTGGATTCAGAAGCAAAAAAGCGATTCAGCACATGCAAGAATGTAGCTCCTATCTGCTTTCCTTAAAGCAGTTGTACCTTATCCTGGAATCACATTGACACCTTTAGTGACTAATACACAATCCTGGCAAAATATGTAGTTGGTTAAGGAGCTGCAGACAGGTGCTAATTTGTACCTCCATTGGTCCCAAAGCACATTTTGCTTCATGAAATAGTGTTGCATCCATCCAATGTATTCATGTTAAAGAAGTGGTTGAAGTCTTATTTCCTAAATCAAAACCTGAATCTTTTATCCATTCAGCTGATTGCTCTAGAGAAGTTCTACAACAGTTTTCCCTAACTTTCTGCCCCCCCCCCCCCACACTAATTTATTGGGGCTGAAACATAGATGGTCTCCTACTCAGCCTTGAATATAGGCAATGCTGGCTAGGAACAAGAGTGTTCCAAACAGAAAAATCACTATTGTATTTTTAAAGATAGATTTACTAAAGGTGATGGGAAAGGAAGAAGGAATTTAATAGAATATTTTCCCATATCCTGAAGCTTTTCTAATTAAGGACAATATTTGTTGTTCAGGATTGAAATGAGGTACATCTGATGTTACCTAGTTTGGGTAAATGAATATCAGCAAGAAAACAATCAAGCTTGTGCAAGGAGCACAAGGACTCCTTGCTTTTCTAATCAACAAATTTATATTCATTCTTGTACGACTATATGTTCTTGTATCCCTGCATAAAATATGAGATGAACAAAATAGCTTGGAAGTGAGTGTGGTGACTCAGACCAGTTTTCCAAAATAGCAGGAATTCTTCAAGGAAGAAAGAAGAAAACCACAACTGTATTTTAGATACTTTTAGATATTTTTGTACTAATATCTACCAGTTCAGATAAATAGATCAAAATTAGCAGCATCTGTGCTCTACTTTGTTGAATGTTGAGAGAGTGGAATGTTATGTGTTTTGAAATAAAAAATAATCTTATGAAACCAGCAATCTAACATGCCTGCAAGATCATTACTTTATATGACCATAATAAAAATTTTATGCAACGTTTACAATGCTATTTTCCATATAGAAAGAAGCTGCTAAAAGAGAAGAAGCATTTGCATCCTTTGAAGCTTGGAAGGCTATGAAAGAAAAAGAAGCCAAAAAATTGGCTGAGAAAAAAAAAATGGAAGCAGCAAAGAAAAAGAAAGAAGCTGAACTAAATGAGAAGAAAAAGGAAGAGGCACAAAAGGAAGTCGTTTTTATCTTGCAAATGTTAAATTTGGTGAAAAATCATAAAACATTGAACTGTATTGTCAATGCTCTCTAGGTAGTCCTCAATTTATCACTGCCCTCTTTGCAACAATTTAAAGTTTTGGTGGATGCCTGAAAAGCCACCTATAATCTGATTTCAAAGTTGCTGCTGCAGTGCCCCCATGGTCATGTGAGCAAAATTCACCTTTACAGCTAATTGCAAGGACAATGCAGCATGCTTTCCATCTCCTCTCTAACCTGCTATGCCAGGTTCCCACAGGCCTTAGGCCTCGTTTTCCCACCACACTGGCCTTGGGCCTGCTTCTTACCCCACTGGGTTCCACCCATCACCCATCACTAATTGCTAATTTACTTTCTGTGACTCTCTGAAGTTGTGTTAGGGAAGGATAGCAGACCATTCCTTGGCATCTCTAGGCTGCATGGATCTGTCCAGGAACCAAGTGCCATTTTCAGAGCAGTTGCAATGAAAATGGCACCTGCTTCCAGGACTATGCTATGTGGCCTACAGTAATGCTGAAGTAGCCTGCTTTCATTCCTAACACAAGCTTCTGGTGTGGAGATCTACAGAAAATAAATGAGCAACATGGGTTGGATCCAGTGTGGTAAGAAACAAGCTCAAGACCAACATGGCAAGAAAGGCCTGTGGGGACCCTGGGACAGGGAATGGACCAAGATGTGCCTTGGGGAGGGAGAGAGCTTGGAAGCCAGGTTAGCCTGGGTTTATACTACACATCACAGAGCCTCCCCCATCCCTGAAGCACCCATGCTCTACTTAATGATCTATGCCATTGCTTAACAACTACATCAGGGAGATCATTAAGCAAGGCAATCATGTGGGTGTCTTCTTTAATGATCATCATAACTTACAACCATAATGGGAAGGCTCCATTTTGGTGGTAAGTTGAGAACTATAATTAATTTTAAATTTCATGATAATTTTAAACTTCCTTTTTCTTTACTAATTAAAGTGGAAAAAGAAGAATTTCTGGATCAAATCTAATGGATTTGTTATTCATTTTTTAGGCTTTTGAGAAATGGAAAAAAAAGAAAGCTGCATATTTAAAACAGCAAATACAAAAGGAGAAAAGGGTTGAAAGATTAAAAAAGAAGAAAGAACAGGAGCTTGTTGTAGAGAAGAGAAAAGACAGCAGATCTGCAGTTGAAAAATGGTAAATTCTGAATTGTATAAATTTGATTATGTCAGCTACTTCTAAATAAGTTTGTTTTGCATATGTAAAACTTTGTTACACCTTACTATATTTTATGAAAATGCATCTGTGTTATTGTGGGAAGAAAAATCAGGTCTGGTTCTAAACTGAGAGAAAGGCACTGGAAATAAAATGGAGGCTGACTGCAAAGAAAGAAGGTTTATTTGGTTTCCAGAAACTTCAGTGACAGAAGCAATGTTTCTGGGGTGGCTGACCCCTTGGCTGGGTGAATGGATGGATCTTTATAGAGTTCTGGGGTTTTGTGATTGTGATGCTCCAGAGGTTTGTGCAATGTAGTAGTCTTGTGTCTTTTACTAATTCAGTGTTGGTGATTGATCCTATTATATCTTAAAGATCATGACATGTCCTTAGAATTTGGGTGGAGGAATGTAAATTTTAATCCCATCAGCTCTAAACTTCTGTGCATTTTATTTATAAATAGATTGGCCCAGTCTGAATGGATATAAAATCTCCATTGCAAAAGACCAGTCTCTTCTGCTTGAGGCTGTTTTACTATGGCAGGAAGACTGGGGCTGCTTTCTATTTTTAAGAACATGTTTCTCCACTTCTCCTTTGGGGGAATATTCTATCCTGCCTCTTTTAATATTAAGAATAAACAATATTTTAATGTGAGGGGGCTTCCTACATTATAAAACTTTTTTAAATTATAGGAATGAGAAAAAAGAAGAGTTCATGAAGCAAAAGAAAAAAGAAAAAATCCAAGAAAGAAAAAAAGAAGTAGAACAACAGGTTGAGAAAAAAGAACAAGATAAAAGAGCTCTAGATGAATATACAAAATGGCTGGTAAATTTCTATATTTGTCATAATGTGAGATATAATTTCAGGTATTGACACACATTGAAATGTGCTTAAACTTTCATTCTGAAAAGATGATGTTGTAGTATAATCTTTCTTGCTAAGTTTTTACCAATGCATCTAGGAAACATCTAGATGCCTTTCAGTGATGCCTATCAAAACTAAACAAATAAAGATAATCCTACTATAGATATAACATAAGAATGATCAGATATGTTCAACCACAGGTAATTGTTGCCATGAGGAATGAAGTGGGGTGAGTTGTCAGAAATTATTCATAAGAAGCCTATTAAGAGCCAAGTTACTGAGAAATAAATTTATCCTTCTCATAACTACCATGAGAGTCACCAAATTGACTCTTAGAAACGAGATCGTGAGTTCTAGTTCCGCCTTAGGTACAGAGTCAGCCGGGATACCTTGGGCTAGTCATTTTCTCTCAGTCCTAAGAAGGAAGCAATGGAAAATCACTTCTTCTTAACAAAACCTTGCTAAGAAAACTGTAGGAACTTGCCCAGGTAATCTCAGAATTAAACATGATTGAACAAAAGAAAAAAAAATTAACCCCCCCCATACCAATAGAATAAATGGAAATTTTTTTGCTCATACAAAATGGTATGATTAGTTATCCTCACCCCACATTTTCTGTCATCCTTGCCTGGCTTCTTTAACATCCACTATTTACTGGGTTTTGTTTATGTTTTAAACACTTATATTAAATATTAAAAGGCTGTGCACTTTGAATCTAATAGGTCTGAGAAAGTTATCTGAAAAAATACTCACATGGCTCTTTTGTAGCACCCTAAAGGAATATCTGTATTTACCTTTAAGATATTTTTTCCCATTATGATAATAATTTTATTTTTTTTTAACAAAAAGGAAAGTCCATTTATTCTATAGAGAAGAATGACTCAGAGTACAATTTGCTATATTAGTGGTTTCTTGTCCTGCTAATAGAGTCAGTCGAGTTTTCTCTTCTCCTATTCATTATTAGGAACAACCATTCCTACAACACCATATCACCACTGCCCAGAACCAGCATAGCATAGCAGCAGCTGCACAAGTGAGTGAATATAGTAGATACAAAGAAACAGTTTTATAAAATACAGGGTGGTTTTTAAATTGAAAACCTCAAGTACAGGTAGGTAGATGTTTGGATAGTAGCATGTGGAAGCTACAAGAATCTGACTGCCTACTTGAAGTTGCTTTACTTTCTTAGTTTTACAGTATTGTTGATAATGACAAAATCTACAATGTTGGCAAACAAAAAAGAAGTTTCAGTTTGCAGGATCCAATCTGGGTTGGTCACTTCTTTCTACCAGAATCTGTATTTTGGGCCAGTCTATGTGTAGTGTTTATGTGTTGCATAGCATTTATGTGTTATGTGCTTGTGTGTGGCTATTTAATTGTTAATAGGGGTGTTGATGGCCAACTATTGGGGTGTTGATGGCTGGCTACTAAGTTGTTGGCTGTTGTTTCCAAGTCCTAAGTACCTGACAAGTTGATGGTAAATCAGCACTCCTGTTGACTTCAAAAAGGGGGCTGTTTCACAGACTTCAATCATTTTGTCTGTCAGTCAACACGGATGCTGATTTACATTTCATAAAATTTACTGATTGCTACCAGGAAGGTTCAGGAGAATTGGACCCAGAATGTGTTAGCTATTCCAGCAAAATCCAGAGGGATTTCACAAGTAAGTAGGTAAAGCAGGTGCACTTTGCCCATCTTTCCTCTCTTCTGGGTGGCTTGTTCATAAGCCCTTATGTTGATGTCTTTGGTTTCAAGCATTGTACAGTATATCAAAGAAGTGAGTAAATCCCCTCACATTTTGTAAATATTTAAGTATATCTTTTCATGTGATAACACTGAAGAAATGACACTTGGCTACAATATAAAGTAGTGAGAATACAGCTTGTATAACAGTGTAAATGTGCTGTCCCCTCAAAATAACACAACACACAGCCATTAATATCTAAATTACTGACAACAAAAGTGAGTACACCCCTAAGCAATAATGTCCAAGTGGGGCCCAAATAGCCATTTTCCCTCCTTGGTGTCATGTGATTCATTAGTGGTACAAGGTCTCAGGTGTGAAGGGGGAGAAGGTGTGTTAAATTTGGTGTTATCACTCTCACTCTCTCATACTGATCACCTTCAACATGGCACCTCATGGCAATGAACTCTCTGAGGTTTTGAAAAAACGAATTGTTGCTCTACATAAAGATGGCCTAGGCTAAAAGAAGATTGTCAAGACCCTGAAACTGATCTGTAGCACAGTGGCGAAGACCATACAACGGTTTAACAGGACATGTTCCACTCAGAACAGGCCTCACCATGATTGACCAAAGCAGTGCCCATGCTCAGCATTATATCCAGAGGTTGGCTTTGGGAAATAGATGTATGAGTCCTGCCAGCATTGCTGCAGAGGTTGAAGAGGTGGGGGTCAGCCTGTCAGTGCTCAGACCATATACTGCACACCGCATCAAATTGGTCTGCAGGGCTGTCATCTCAGAAGGAAGCCTTTTCTAAAGATGATGCACAAGAAAGCCTGCAAACGGTTTGCTGCAGAGAAGCAGACTAAGGACATGGATTTCTGGAACCATGTCCTGTGGTCCAATGAGACCAAGCTAAATTTATTCGGTTCAGATGGTGTCAAGCGTATGTGGCGGCAACCAGATGAGGAGTACAAAGACAAGTATGTCTTTCCTACAGTCAAGCAGTGTGGTGGAAATGTCATGGTCTGGAACTAAATGAGTGCTGCCGGCACTAGGAGCTACAGTTCATTGAGGGAACCATTAAGGCTAACATATACTGTGACATACTGAAGCAGAGCATAATCCCCTGCCTTTGGAGACTGGACCACTGGGCAGTATTCCAACATGATAACGACCCCAAACACACCTCCAAAACTACCACTGCCTTGCTAAAGAAGCTGAGGGTAAAGTGATGGACTGCCCAAGCATATCTCCAGACCTAAACTCTATTAACCACCTGTAGGGAATCCTGAAATAGAAGGTGGAGGTGCGCAAGGTCTCTAACATCCACCAGCTCTGTGATGTCATCATGGAGGAGTGGAAGAGGACTCTAGTGACAATCTGTGAAGCTCTGGTGTACTTTATGCTCAAGGGGGTTAAGGCAGTGCTGGAAAATAATGGTGGCCAGTACTTTACATTGCAGCCAAGTGACATTTCTTCAGTGTTGTCACATGAAAAGATATACTTAAATATTTACAAAATGTAAGGGTGTACTCACTTCTGTCATCTACTGTATATCCAAATGGCATGCTATCCCTTAAATGATCTTCCCAACACCTTCCTTTGCCTAACCTCCTAGCTGCCACTCTTATGCAGTACCAACAATGTCCATGCATTTTTCTTTTTCATAATTTTTTAAAATGTTCTTTTGCATATCATCTTATCCATCAAGTTATCAAATCGTGTGTCATCTGGGTGTACAAACATTTCTCTAACTAATAATTCTAATTACCAAATAATAAAATATATCACATTATCATATAAAACCATACTTTGTATTCTCCACTTCATATATACCGTTTTTCTATATCCTACTCAACCATGCATAATATTATATAAAATTAATCTTAATTATATTCTAGAATTTACTTCTTATTTCTAATGTCCAACCATTGGTAAAATATCTCCTATGTCTTACAGAATTTATTTAAATCTTTCTCTTTGATTTCCAATGTTAACTTTTACATTTCAGCACATTCTAATATCTTCTTAATCACTAATTCTTCTGTTGGGATCTCTTCTAGTTTCCAATGTTGTGCAAAAACAATCCTAGCCGCTGTTAATACATGCACAATCAAATCCACAGTTCCCTTATTATATTTTTCTGGCAGAATGCCCAATAGAAAAATTTCTGATTTTAAATCAATATGTTGTTTTATAATTTTTTCCAACCATGTATGAATCTTTGTCCAATATTTGCTTGCCATTGAGCAAGTCCACCACATATGAAAATAGGAACCCAGTGTCTGATGACATGTTCAACATTTAGCAGACTTGTCCTTAAACATCTTTGCCAATCTCGATGGGTCAAAATGCCATCTATAAAACATCTTACATAAATTCTCTTTATATGCTGTTGACATAGTCAATTTATAATTCCTCTCCCATAGTTTCTGCCACTGGTCTAATTCTATTGTATAACCAAAGTTTCTTGCCCACACAATCATTGTCTCTTTCACCTGTTGCTCCTCTAATTTGGTTAATACTAAATAATTATATATTTTCTTTATTAATTTTTCATCTGTTCCTGTCAATATTTGATAAATTCTGTTAAATCCTTGTAAAAGCCAAATAGTTTAGCATCTTTCTTGTATCTCGGATGTATCTGCATCTGTGAATACCATGTCATATCAATCCTTTGTTCACTCAGTTCTTCTTTGGTTTTGAGTTCCTCCTTTACATTCAAAATGTCTTTATATGTAAAAATATTATTTAAGTCTATCAAATTTGGATGCGTAAGCACTTCTATTGCGGAGAGCCAGACCAGGACTTTAAGATAATGTTTCCTTATTTTCTCCCAAACTAGCCGTAATGCATTTCTAAGATAATGTCTTTGCAAGTACCTCCATTTTTTCTCCACTTTTATAGGTATCATTTGGAATAGATATAATAGTCTAGGTAATATGTTCATTTTTATTGTTGCTATTCTACCTGTCAGTGATAACTATAAATTTTTCCATTTTTCCATATCTGCCTTTACTAATTGCAACAGTTTGTCATAGTTGTCTCTTTTAATAGTCACACACCTTGCTGTTAAATATATTCCTACATATTTCACTGTCTTCACTATCTGAATACCCATTTCACTCATTAATAGTTTTTTTTATTTCTTTTTAAACAAACAGACATACATACATACACAAACAAAACATAAAATCATCTTTCGATGCAAATATCCAACCTTTAA
>JAEANM010013777.1:0-10395 GCA_017656035.1 Myanophis thanlyinensis | reverse complement strand
GTAATTAACATTCTAACATTTTGGTTATATATGCCTGACTGTCATAATGACATGATTGTAAATTTTAACACTTAATATTGTTATGCTAATTATGACCAAATATAAATTAGTTACCAATAGAGGTTATTCTCTTAAGAAACCAAAGTTAAATACACAGATATAGAACTGGTTATAGTACTTATAAAAAAGATCTTTGAATAAGGTTATGTCATGGTTGCAATAATAGAAATTTAGTTTCCAATCATGAGAATTCTTCTTTATTCTGTTTGCTCAGACCCTACTGGGTACTATACCCAGTTCAGGGAGCACACTTCAACATTGTTTGGAAGAAACCGGAAGATATTTAGAATGGGCAGTGAGAATGTTAAGGGAACTAGAAATTAATTCTGATGAAAGGAGAGATTAAACAATTAGAACTGTTTAGCTTTGAGCAAAGGAGACTGAGGGAGCATGATAGCACCTTTAAAATAATTCAAATCATGTCAACCAGAAGACAAGACTACTTTGTATTGTTCAAGAAAGACAAAGATGGAATAACCATCTTAAATTGCAGAAAACCAAAGTGTTAGAAAAATCTTCCAATCAGCAGGAATAGCTCAGATATGGAACTACCATTCAAGATGACAATGTGCTTTCCTGTTGTTTCCAGGTTGCAGCCTTGGTTTTGGTGTTTTTCATATCCATGCTAGGGAGGAGGATTTGGTATCTGTATAGGGACTTGCGAGAGATGGTGCCGTTGCCAACTGTTCAGGAGTAGCCTGAGGGAAACTTTTCTTTTAAACAAGACACAGCTGGAAAGGAGGAGCTGCTGAAATCCATGTCTCCCTTGGGTTCAAGAAAGCAGAGACAATTGCCAGTACAGAAGCAGAATGAGCACCTGAAGTTAAGAGCCGGCAGGATCTGGACTGTTCTGGTAGAATAATTAGGCAGCATCTGGGGAAAAGCCATGGTTGTCAGATTTAAGCTTGCTCTCTAACTTCTTTCAGAAAAACTTTCCATTGTGCCCCATGAATCCTCTTGTACTATATGTTCCAAACTGGGTGCAAAGACCCTTGAGTGCATTAGAGACCTCCTTGTCTAGATTGCTCATTACACTTGCTTCCCCTTTCTCCATAATACAACCTGGATATAAATTTCATACAAAAAATGACTAGTTAGCAACTGTGCCCCTTGGCCTAATGCAGCCCTGTTTACTTATTTTGTTTGCCTATTTGATAATGTATTTGGGGGCCTTCAGTGCCTCCTCTGACTGTATTGTTTGATATTTGCATCTTGGTTGCAAATCTTAGTATCATAGTTGCTCACTATTTTGACACAGAAAATGCCTGAATGGTCTATCATAAGCTGTAAAATAGGCTTACTAAAATTGTAATTATCATTCATTAACTGAACAAGCTGATAAAGGCTTCATGTTGCTATGATATGATGCTTGTTTTAATCCTATTTAGCTGTGTCATATTGATTTTATTAGCTTCATACTTGGGTTTCTTCATTTCAGTATATAATCAACTGTGTGAAATCTGAAAAAAAATATCCTGTGTTCAGAATACCTTTTCTACATTTTTGATGTTCACATTAATTTAGAAGCAAGGGGTGATATCTAAAGAATATTTTGGAATGAATAGCTTTACCTAACATTTAATGGAAATTTCCATCAGTAAGTGCATTATTGTATAAAACAAACTGAGAAATCAACAGTTCATGATTTCTTGTGAGATCCTTGTGGGTATGCTCTTTGTTTTAGATGGCTAGAAAATGTGAAAAAACAGGAAAATTGTGCAAAGAGGTGGATGGGGGAGGTGGATGAGGAAAATGTTCCACCCACTTCATAATAAGAGCAAATTTATAGACTTGATTCTTTGTCTTATGAAATGCCAGAGACCTGAGATGGCAAGAAAGAGATTTAACCAGTGTGCCTTTAAAAGAACAGTGAGATCACCTTGAAGAATGAATACAGAGACTGCTGTGCAAATATCAACTTAGTCTGGATAGGCAGGATGGAATGAGGTAAAATCTGAAGATTGTCCTGTCTTGATTCCCTTTACTATAACAGCAGAGGAGGGGGAGGGTGGTGGACATTTTTTCAGGCTTTTAGCAATTTATTATTATGCCCTTAACAATAGAGTTCCAGTATTCAAGCAAGGTCTCTTTCCTGACCTAGTCTACCTCAAAGGGCTCATAATATTAATCAAAACTGGGCTAAATGTGTGTAGGCTATTTGGCCCTGTTTGAAAATGAATCTTATCTATGTACTAGAGAGGAGCTCATAAGAACATTATTGAACATGTCAACTTCTCCATAGAATGGGAGAAATACCCCTTTTTAGCTGGGATATTAGCTGTTTGTTCCTGTTTTTATGCTTTGATCATAAGGAGCAATTAGAAGATGACCAGAGATGCAACATTTTATAAAGTTTCCTCTTTGAAATTAAAAGTGATTAAGTATCAAAAGCATAATCATTTGCTTTTACAAAAATGAACATGTTTTGTATGAATTCATGGGCTTGGTATCTCAACTAGTTTTACATGTAAATAAGCTTTTTTCTCTAATACTTGTAAACTGGGTTATATACATTTTGGATGCAGCTATGTCTTTACAACTGCATTCAGACAATCTTGTTTTGCTTTAGTAATTCAAAGGCATAGAAAATACTGCACCGATATGATTTTTATTCTTCCCTTCATGTGAAGAAGCAAGCAAATCAGTTATCTTCAATTACTAATAGTGTCTGGGTTCAAAGTATCATAGCCAATGTAATCAAAACTCTCAGGATACAAGAGTCCTTAGAATGAGATTTTATTGAAGACATAATATTGGCACATCTGGAGAAAACCCGAATCTGAATTTCCACATTCTCCGTCGGAGGTAGAGAGCCAATCCACAGTATGGGTCATTAGTCTTGCCGTAGGTCATGTGACTGAGAATTAAAAAAGGTATAAAAGGACCAGGCTCCACCTCCTGATCCCAGCTTCTTCTCAGTCACGATCTGGGTCTAGAAGACTGAGAACTCTCTCTCCTCACAGAAACTACAGGATCATTCATACGTGCTGTAAGTCAGGAAAGGATTAGACTAAATCGCCGGTCAGCAAGTTTTTCCACAGATAAAGGACGGCTGCCGATAATTAATAGTTGTTAAGGCAGCCTCCCCCTCAATAATTGTGAGGCAAGTGCGGCAGAACGGCTTCTAAGCTGTGCCGCTGTCACTGTAATAAATTACGGGACTAGCCTGGCGCAAACGAGCCCAGTGAAGGAAGTTTAGCCAAGCAGGCTCGTTCAACAGCATTATTCTGTGAAGGCATGCTATGAGGAAACGATCGGTCAGGAGGTGAGCCCCCCCCACTCAGACGGGAGAACGTGCGCTAAAACGGCCGTTCAAACCGTGCTGTTTTCTTGCAAAAATTCAAGCCGCGTTCGTTGGCGCCGCGCTCCCCCCTCCCAACTGGAAGCTTTGCGCCAAAAATAAAGTTTCTTGGAAACAGCCGCCTTTGCCTTCAGGCGGCCTCCCGTTTGTCTGCAGTGGCGGAGGTCTTTCTTCGGGGGCTAGAACGAAGACGAACTCTAGCGGAGACTATTAACGGCACTTAAAGGCCTAATGGCCGCAGGCTCCGGGGCCTGTCCGATCCCCGAACCCCACCATTGCTGCCGAGGTGGCGGGGATGAGGCATCCTGCTGACTTCCCAGGGGCAGCAGAGCTTAAGACCAGCGGCCTGGCCGCTAGTTTACACCAGCCTGTATATGGTCCAGCTCCATCCCAAGTGTTAGATTTCAACGGAGCATGATCGGCCTGTTGTCAGGCAGGCCGCCATTTTAAAGCGGTTACTTTTCACCTCATGGGGTAGGTGGCCGCCATTTTGGGTTGACAATGATCGCCATAGAGTCCCATTTGTTACCTCTCTAAGGCAGAGGTGGAGGCACACCTGGAAGATGCCCAATGTTGTGGGCCCTAAAGGACCTCGCATTGGTCCATGTAGCGGCCTATGACTTTCGTTAATAATTCCCAGGAGGGTTACTCCTGACAAGGCCGGCTATAGTTGGGTTAGCACCCAACTCGGACATATGGAGCATGCTATGACCACTCCCGAGGCATAGTGATTCGAGACCTGGCGCTCAAGGTCCCAAGTGGGCCGTTGGGCGAAGTGTTAAGTTGTCAACTTCCAATACGTCGATGCAGCAGATACTCCAGCTAATTTGGGAGTTCATTAGGGAAGGCATTGTCGACTTTTCTAACTAGCCTTTCTCATTTTATCCAGGATGGATAACCAACCAACAACAGTTCCTACCTGGGCTTTGTCGCCCCAACCCGGAGAGCATCGAAAATGCTCCACAAAAAGAAAGCACCTATCTACTACGGTGGAGCAAACATCCGCGAATAAATCCGCACGTAAGGCACACCATGCAGAAGAAAAGGATGCTGCCCGAAGGCACAAAGCCCTTGATCGACAATGTGCAAAGGCCTCTAAGCGTCCTCGCCTAGAGGCACAGGGATATCTGAGGAGTCCTCCGGCAGGGCACAATAACAACAACCCATCAGAGGTGCCCCAACAAACGCACTCACTTATTCTTCCATTGTCCCCAGACCGGAGGGAGGACAATGGATCTATGGCATCATCTCAGAATGTTTCAGCTTTACCCGAGGTTGAACGCATGCCTCAGGGCACAGGGCTTAATCAATCAGCTGTTGATGTTATGGATACCTCACTGCCAGAACCAATGTCCATGGCAGACCTCCAGGCTAATTTGCTAGGGCAGATGAAACAGTTGATAGCGGCCGCACTTACTCAGCGATCCACAGAGGGCGATGCCGAGGCCACACCGGGCCCTTCATCATCTTCAAATTCACAACGCCCGTCAGCGCTGCAGTCCGATCCAGATTATGACTCCCAGGCTTCTGAGGCTGCTTCTGATTATTCTTCAGTTTGCTCGGGAGACAAAGAGTTTATCTTGTCGGATGATGGTGGCGATGGTGCAGAAGCGCTGACAGTCGCGGGCCTATTTCGGGCCTCTTTATTTAAGACCATCTTGAACAAGGCAAAAGCGGTCACCCAATTGACCGGAGCTATACAAGATAAAGCAGCAGGAGATGCAACGCCGCAATCTCTGCCACAAAAAGAATTGGCCCAGTTGCTGTTCATAACTCAGACCACTAAGTCCGAGGAAGTTCCGGCTCCACCATTATTTACGGACTTAGTTCAGCAACAGTGGAACACCCCGGCCGTGGGCCATCCTCCTTTAAACTCAGAAAAGCGTTTTTATAATGTCGCCGATGCATTCAATTCCGCACTGGATGCTCCCAAGTTGATGAGCCGGTGGTTGCTCTGGCGTCTCCAAATGCTCTGGTGCCGGATTCAGACGATGTTCTGAAAGCGGAGGACAAGAAATCAGAGCAAGTCCTCCGTAGGGGCCACCAAGCGGCTGCTTGGGCGGTCAAAGCAGCAACTTCCGCGTCCTTTTTTAACAGGGCGACTCTGTTATGGCTGAAGGAATTGCAGGCCAGGGTGGATACCAGTGATACGCGGATCCACCAAGATATAAACAAGTTAGTAGCTGCAGTGGAGTATTCAGCTGACGCCACATTACATGCGGCGAAATTTGCGGCCAGAGCCATCGGCGCCTCAGTGGTTGCGCGTCGGCTAATCTGGCTGAAACACTGGCAGGCGGACCAGCGTCAACACTGGAAATTGGCGTCTGTTCCCTTTACAACCTCTTCAGGGACGCTCTAAAACCGGTAACCATCGAGTCCAAGGACGGAAGGAAAAATATGTCATCAGGATTTCGTCCTCCAGACCACAGGAGACGGAACTTCTTTCGCGCTAACAATTAGCAACAACAGTCCTTTCGCGTGACGGAGAACTACACCTTTCCGAACCAGCATCAGCAATTCCGCCGTAATGATCGACAACAGTCCAGGCCTTTTCACAATAACCAACAACAGGCTTATTCCAGACGTCCCTATAAAAGCGCACGCAGAAAGCCTTACAGACGTAATAAATGACTTTGGACAGAAGCCTCCCGTTGGTGGCTGCCTCACTCTCTTTGCCGCACAATGGGAGGAAACCACGTCCGACGTCTGGGTGAGGCAGACGGTTCGCTTCGGTCTCACGTTAGAATTTCTAACAACGCCTCCAGACAGATTTGTGGCATGCCATGTGTCCAGCAATCCGGAGCACGATCTCTTATGAAGGAGGCGATAAATCACCTGCTCAGTATCAACGCCATAGTTCAAGTTCCACCCGAGTTCCGAGGTCTAGGCTTTTACTCCATCCTCTTCGTCATACCGAAGACGTCAGGGGGATGGAGGGCGATCCTAGACCTCAAACAGTTAAATCAGTTCATTGTTTATCAGAGGTTCAAGATGCACACGTTACGAAGCATCATCTCCCTGTTGCACCACAACGACCAGTTAGCATCGATAGATCTTACGGAGGCTTACCTACACATTCCCATTCATCCCTCCCATCAAAAGTTTCTATGATTCTGTTATCAAGGACACCACTACCAATATCAGGCGCTCCCATTCGGCCTCTGTTCCACCCCACGAGTATTCACCAAGATTATGGCAGTTCAGATACCGGTCCGGGTACACATGTACCTGGGGATGACATTCTCATTCAAGCCTCATCTCTCTGCTCGGCGCAACGAGACCTCCAAACGACACTTTACCTCCTTCGAGTTCACGGATTCACAGTGAACATTCAAAAGAGTCACCTACAACCCACAACACGGCTCCAGCACCTAGGAGCAATAATTGACACCAGGCGGGACAAAGTTTTCCTATCCCCGGACAGGAAACAGAGTCTCCTGCAATCTGTCTCCCGAGTCTTGCACCGGAAGAGAGTGTCCCTGGCGTTCCTTTCAAAGGTTCTAGGCAAAATGATGTCGTGCATAGATATAATACCGTGGGCCAGGTTGCATACGAGAATGCTGCAGTGGTTCCTACTGCCTTACCAGCGAGCCAAAGTCAATCACCACACACAGGGTAGTTCGAGTTCCAGGCAAAGTACTACGTTCCCTCAAGTGGTGGACCTCTAACATACACGAGGGCTGTCTCTTCTACGAGCTAGAGTGAACCACTCTCACGACCGATGCCAGCCTTCTGGGTTGGGGCGCACATCTACACAATTTCATTGCACAGGGTCGATGGACTTCAACAGAGCGCGCAAAAAAGATCAACTGGCTAGAGTTGAGAGCGATACATTTAGCTCTATGCAAATTCTCTCAACACGTTTCAGGGAGACACATACTGGTCCTAACCGACAATGTGGCAGCCAAAGCCCACATAAATCGGCAGGGAGGGACCAGGTCGAGGCGGCTCATGGACGAAGCCCGACAGCTGGGCTCCTGGGCAGAACAACACGTGCTATCCATACGAGCACAGCACATCTCGGGAGCCTCCAATACGCAAGCGGATTGGTTAAGCCGATCCACGGTGGACTACGCGGAATGGGCGCTACATCCCAGACTATTCCAACAACTAGTGGATCGTTTTGGCCCGATGCAGATAGATCTATTTGCCTCCCCATCCAACACAAAGCTCCACCGCTTCCTGTCCAGGTTTCCGAATCCGCAAGCAGAAGGGGTAGATGCTCTACGGGCAAGGTGGCCCAGTGGCCTCCTCTATGCCTTCCCTCCGCTACCCTTGATACCCAGGGTGCTTCAGAAGGCAAGGAAGGAGAGGGCACAACTAGTCCTCCTAGCCCCGTATTGGCCACGGAGACCCTGGTTGGCCGAGCTTCTGCATCTGTCGATACAGCCTCCCTGGCGACTTCTGATCACCAGGGACTCGCTGTTCCAGGGGGAAATAACACATCCGGATCCGGACTGGTTACAACTAGCCGCGTGGCGATTGAACGCGGCTCGCTGGTAGCTAAGCAGTTGCCGGCAAATGTTATTACTACCATTCTAGCGTCTAGGTGGACCTCAACCATCCGTATATATGAGGCGACGTGGCAGGTGTTCGTCAGATGGTGTACCGGTCGAGATTTCTGGCCACTTGAAGTTTCCATTTCTACCATCTTGCAGTTTCTTCAAGATGGGTTCGACAAAGGACTAAGACCAAATATCCTTCGCAGGCAGGTTGCGGCCATTGCCTCAGTCGTCGGAGGGTGTACGGGATCCTCCATTTCCAACCATCCGATGGTATGTCGCTTCCTCAGGGGCGCAACCAATTTACGTCCTCCACCGATACATTGGTTCCCCACCTGGGAATTGTCCACAGTACTACAGGCACGCACAAAGTCACTGTTTGAACCTCTGCATACAGCCTCAATGAAGGTACTCACGTTTAAGGTTTGTTTCCTGGTAGCAGTCACGTCGGCTCGTCAAATATCAGAGCTGGCGGTGCTTTCAGTGCAAAGTGACCTTTGCATTTTTCATGCAGACAAGGTGACGTTGCGTTTGGATCCAGCATTTATACCGAAAATAAATTCTTGCTTTCACCGTTCCCAAGAGATTGTATTGCCTAATTTTTGTCCAGCCCCATCTCACCCATTAGAGATTCGCTGGCATAAGTTAGACGTTAGGAGAGCGCTCCACATTTATATTTCTAGAACGGCCTCCCTTCGAAAAACAGAGGCGTTATTCGTTAAATTCCATGACAGTTCATTAGGCCAGAAGGCAACTTCTTCCGTAATTGGAAGGTTCCTGTATTTCAATGGCCTACGACATTCAAGGTCAAGTAGCCCCTCGGGGAATTACGGCGCACTCAACGAGGAGTGCGGCGGTATCGGTGGCCTGGTCCGCTCAGGCATCGGTGGAGGAGATCTGTAAAGCGGCCACATGGGTATCTCCTTCACCTTTCGTCAGACACTACCGCATAGACTCTTATGCCTCGGCCGACGCAGCTTTCAATCGTAGAGTTTTGCAACAAGTACACACACTGTCTTCGGCTCAGGACCCGTCCAGGGCCCGCCTATGATAGCAATGACTTTGGTATGTCCATACTGTGGATTGGCTCTCTACCTCCGATGGAGAAGGGGCGTTGGACTTACCTGATATGCTCCTTCTCATCGGGTAGAGAGCCAATCCAACCCAACCCGATCAGGGGCCGGGTCCTAGCCATCATCATCATCAGTTATGAGGAGAGAGACTGTTATATAGCCTATTACATTCCTTCGTAGAAGCTGGGATCAGGAGGTGGAGCCTGGTCCTTTTATACCTTTTTTAATTCTCAGTCACATGACCTACGGCAAGACTAATGACCCATACTGTGGATTGGCTCTCTACCTGACAAGAAGGAGTGTATCAGGTAAGTCCAACGCTCCTTTTCTCCACCCAAAGTAAAGTTAAAGTTTCTTCCCCTAAATCATCACATGCCACCTCTCCTCCAATCCAATTAGGGTGGCATCCAAAGTTCATCTTCATGTCCGCCCCCAGCAGGTGCAAACCAAAAGTCCTTGCTTCTCACGGGAAAGAATGCTGCCAAGATAAGCCTCCCCATTACTTAAGTCTAACTCCCAAATACATTTTCTAGAGAATAATGTAGCAAGACTAAAAGAAACTACCATAATACTCATAAACTAAAATAGAAGAGAAAGTACATCTTCAAATTTTCCCTTTAGTCTTGACAAATAGTTTCCTATTTATTCTGAGCTAGAAATCAGTAGTTAACTACTTCAGAACAAACTGCACTATTTGACATTGGTTTAACAGTTTGCATGTCTGAATTTTGTTAACCATGGTTTCTTAATTAATTAATATAGTAATTTGTTTTTCAATGTAGCCAGGAGGAAAAGGACTTTGTGCTCAGTTGGATGGGTGATTCCCATCACAGCTTATTAGTATCCGAAATATTGAAAAGCTAGTTGTACATAAACATTTTAAAATCTAATGCAATAAAATGTTAGAAGGACTTGATTAATAATCACAGCCATTGCCAAAAGAAAGCCAAGAGCTCCAGAGGGAGATCTGGTAAAACATTAATTCACCATCTCCTGTGAATAAAAGTGACCAATAATATGCTTGCAGCCAAAGGCCTGCATGAAGAACTTTATTGAAACAGCTAAAATGTAATATTTTAATGACAAGTGGAATGGAGTGGATTTGTTGGCTAAAGCTATCCAATCCCTATGCTTTGCAGAGTATCTGATTAACCAACTCTTACCTCATCTTTTTTAACTTTGGAAAATGAAGGAAACTAATTGATTTTCATTACATTGACATCTGAAAGGAATAGAATAGAACTTTATTACGGTCATAGACCAGCAATAGACAAGAATCATCATTGTTTACAATAGTATTAAAAATAGTATTAACATTAATACTGGATAATAACATCCATGGTAATAAAATACTGTACATGTTTTCAAACAATTTGGGTCATGCTCTTTTTTTTTTTATATATATTTTTTTATTATCACATTTTTCATACAATAATAAAATTAATATTATACAAATTTA
>JAEANM010013776.1:0-14267 GCA_017656035.1 Myanophis thanlyinensis | reverse complement strand
CATACATACATACATACATACATACATATCTATGTATATCTATCTTTATTTTGCTTCTTATTTGGGCCTTTCTTGCTGCCTCTGCTTCGCTTCAGCTGAATCCCTAGGATACCACTGTGATGTTTGTGTGACTCAGAACTTCAGAGCAGGAGGAATTAAACTCTTCCTTTAAAATCAAGAGCTTTCTAGATGCTGTTCCCACATGTACCATATTCCGGCAAGACTCTTTGGGCACAGCACTTTAGTGAAAACAATAAAGGGGAGTGGGGAGGAATAAGTCTCAATACAGGAAAGCGTATAGTCATCCTTGGGACTATATATGTATCTGTGATTGCTGGAGCCGAACATATTGCGCTGCCTCCTTTAATGGAATGCAAACTATTTTTCAAATTAGCAGCCGTTAGTAACAAAACCACCTCCAAATTGAATCCATGGGGATATCTTTTCAGGGTGTCAAGAGGCTGGCAACTTGAAATAGCTCCTGTGGTTTGCCTGCATATCCTTTGGTGAGGCACATACAAGGCAACTAGCCACATATCCCTTCAAGTCTGCAGCTGTGCCACACCATATACCTATATATGGTATATGGACTAGAACAGGGTCTCCAACCTTTTGGATCTCAGGGACCACTAGATTCATAATTTTAAATCCCGTGGACCACTAATATGATCTGCCTAATGACCAACTCCTGATTTAGTGCAATATAAAAAATAGAAATAATTTTTCTGTGGACCACCAAAATTTTCTTGCTGCTCCCCTCTGTCTTATGGGCCTCTCTTCTCCTGGGAAGGGCAAGTAGCCACGGGGACAATAGCTGTCATGGCTGGAGAAGCTTATTAGGCAACGTACAGGGCTGGACGCAGGTCTCTTGGGGGGGGGGGGCACTCCAGTCTGGAAAGCATAAATCAAGGAAGGCAGGAAGCCAAAATAACATCACACTAATCAGTAGTGGAATTCAATTTTTTTTACTACCAGTTCTGTGGGCATGGTTGGGTGGATTAATCCTGTAAAGTCGGGAAAAAAGGAGATGCCTTCTAATAATCGGTTCTCTGAACTGCTTAGAAAATTTACTACTGTTCTAGTGAATAGGCTAGAACTGGTTGAATTTCCCCTCTGCCATGGATGCGTGGTACTCCTCTCCTGTGGCTGTAAGACTGGTATTCCTTTGGGAGGCTAGCATCCTCCTATGATTTTGCCAGGTTGAGGGGTGGGGTGCTTGATTTGGGCAGGGTGCTCTACAATTTAATGCCTGCCACCACCCATTTGCCCCAAGGCAGTTCATTGCTTCTTGTGCTGGAGAGCAAGAATTTGGGTCCGCCTAGAGATTTCTTGCTGTCTTGCAGTATCCTGAAAGAACATTCTCTGGGTATGATCAGGGGTCCCTAAATGGATCATGGAGCACATCTGGCAGAAGCAGCAGGTGGGCTGTTGCTGCATCAGGCCCAATTTTACTAGCAAGGGATGAACCAGTTCTTTGAAGAAGAGATGCCTCTCGCTGCTCCCCAGGCAGCCTCCTTTGCTTCAGGGGTTTGGCCAAGAGTTTATTTCAAGGAGGCTTCCCTGAGTTTGTAAATATGACTGGAACTACATTCAGTTCTCAGTGACACTCAGCGGCAAAGAATCTGTCTTTGCCCCTTCCTCTGGCTGAAAAGTAAGTATTGCTGTCAAGGCAAAACACATTGACCAGACTTGTGGAAATCAGCCCCTGCAATTCACCAAGGCAGAACTGTAAGGAAATGGCAACACAGTAGTGGGGGTGTGCTTCTTGATGCCCCCTCTAAAAAACGCCAGTGATCTAAGGTTCGGCAGTTCAGAGTATTATCTTTTCCACTGCTCTCTGGCATCCCCCTCCTCACTATGGAGTATTCCATGAAGCTAAGAAAGTGCCTGTCAAGATTCCAAAAGAAACCCAAGCAAGCCAGCACTGTTGAGATTATCCAATCTCTTTATGCAAAACTTTATTGAGTACATCATTTTGGCACAGAATGAATGCAAAAGCAGCTCTGGGTAATTCCCAGGCAATTTAGTATAATTAAAATACAGAATCTTCCCTCCCCCCATTAGTGCAGGTCACATTGTCCAATTAGATGTCCAGGTATTGTGAGAAGATTTCTCCGATGAAACCCGTTCCTTATCATCTGGAATACACATTTCAATCTTTCCATCCTTCCCCCTCCCCCATCCATTGGCAAACTGTCAAGCAGTCAGAATGAAAGCCTGAATGCACTTCCGAAGCCCAACCGGAAACCCCGGGGGTGGAGCTCTACGCAGAGAGAGGATGCTGTACCAGCCAGCAGGCCTGCATCTCTGTGCAAAGGAGCAAAGACACGAGCCGAAGAAGGTAAGGTGCCTTGGGTTGCTGCAGGGAGAGGGGACGCAGCATCCCCTGGGGCATTTCCGATTCAAAAGGAAATTTGCCTTGGGTCTGAAGGAATGGCCTTAGCACTCAAAGCTAAGGGGCTCTGGAGAACATGGGACCAACGGTGGGAGCCCTGGGTCAGGGTTGTTCAAGAAAGGGTGGGGTTGAGAAATGGGCCAGATCAGACTGGGATCTGCAGAGGATCTCCCCCCCCCTCACAATCCCAATGGGAGACACAGAGGCTGTTGCACAGGAACCCCACTTCACCCCTCCAGCTGCCTAGATGACCAGAGGGGAACTGCCAAGAAGAGTTTGGAAAGCAGCTCAATTTGAATAATTTATTACAGCAACAAAAACATAGCTATTCTTAGGGTTTCCCACCCTCTGGAATTGCAGTATTGTGACGGATGCTGGAGGGGAGGCTGGTGCCAATCTATTTGAAGACACCCCCCCCCAATGGTAGAACGAGGCTGGGTTTACCATTGACTTCTATCTGTTGCCTAAGAGCCCTTCTGGGGAGCAGTGGTTCTCTGTGGATTTCTTCAATTGCTTTATTAAACCATGTTGATTTGAAGTGATCCCTAAAGAACATAGAGACCAAACCTATGGAGAAAAAAAACTAATTTTGGCCAAAAATGGATGAGAAGGGACCAAGTTCTAGCATCCACAGAATCCAAACCCATCTCCAAATGTAATGGATTCTTAACGTAATTCTTAATCTATTTTGGGACTGCTCTAACAAACTTAAATTTGAGGAATTTAAAAAACAGAAGAATTGGTAAAAGTAGATTTGAATATTGTGGTTAAGAAAACCCCACAGACTGCAGGGACAGAATCGGCAACTTTTAACAAAAAAAATCTCACGCTGTGCAATGCTAGTCTGGCAGCAAAGATCAGATGGTGTGGAATGGCGTTCCAAGGTATGAGCATGCAGCTGCTCTCTTGGACTTGGACTTTTATGATTTTTACGACAGCATTGAACAAATACTAAAACTTTGCTTTTCTGATTAATAAAAAGGTCCATCTGCTTCTCATTCCTGATTCTGAAATGGACATAACTATTGTTTTTTGCTTAACAACAGGCCAGAATCACTCTTGCTTGAACAGGAGATGGTTAGCAGGGATATAAAACCAATTGGATTTATATCGTAAAGGGTCTAGAAGACAGCTTTGGAACAGCTTCAGAAATATAGCTCCAGGAGAAACATCTGATTATCAGACCATAAAGAGACTTAAGTAGAAGCAGCCATTTGTGAATAGTAGGTTGCAAAAAGGGTGTGTCTGTGTGTAGAGAACATCTCAGAAGTCAAGCTTTCCTGGCAAAACACATGTGGCCCCAACTTCTGGCATAAGGGCACAGATTCCTTTTGAGTTAAAGATTAAATTTTAATTAAAACTAAAATCTGGAGGGGGTGAAATCTTTACTTGCCCTTTGAAACACCTCACCCATTCAGAACCCAGGGCTGTGAACCCTGCTCTGCCTCTATTCCCACAGAGAAGTCAGGCGCTCTGCACCGATGGAGGAGGAGATCGAGAGGGGTCAAAGGCCAAGGGCTTGCAGGAGCTACTTTGTGGGCGCTGCCTCCAGCAGTCTCTCCACCCTGGCAACCTTCCCCATTTACAAGACCATCTTCCGCCAGCAACTGCATGCCTTCTCCGTTACTGAAGCGGTGCACCAGCTGTACCACGAAGGCTTCTGCCAAATCTATCGTGGTGTCTTTCCACCACTCATGATCAAGACGCTGCAGGGAACGTTGATGTTTGGCACCTACAACAGCTTCAACAGCTTCTTCTCGACTCAGCCGTTGGGCTCCTGCTCCCGGAGAGCTGTAGCCGGGCTGTTTTCTGGCTTCTTGGAAGCCTTGGTTTTCTGTCCCTTTGAGAGGGTGCAGAATGTGCTCCAGGATGGGAGGAAGGTCCAGAGGTTCCCCACCACACGTCACATCCTGACCACCTTCCATTCCTACCCTCTCAGCGAGAGCTTCAACCTGGGCTTCTATCGAGGCCTCGGGCTCATCCTAATCCGCAACGGCCTGGGGACCTCCTTCTATTTTGTCTTGGAGGAGCCCCTCCGTCACAGCTTCTCCACACACAGCTTGCCTGTTGGAATCCCAGCTTTTCTGTCCGGTAGTATTAGTGGCACTTTGGTGTGCCTGCTACTCTACCCTCTTGGCATCCTCATTGCCAATGTGCAATCCCAAGTGGGAAGGCAGGAAACCCTCAGCCTCTTGGCCACGATGACTGAGATCTGGCAAGCCAGGGGAAGGAAAGCCCGGCTGCTGTACAGGGGCGGATCTCTCCTCATTCTCCGCTCAAGTCTCACCTGGGGACTCACAACTGCCATCTATCAGTTCTTGTCCAAGGTCACAAGCTAAGGACTGATTGTGAAGGGGGGGCAGGAGGGCCTTCCGTGTCATGTCCGTAGAGCAACCTGCAAATATGGTGTAAATGGAGAAAGTGACAACCAGAAGGAAAGGAGAATTGCCCCACATGCGGGCAGGGGAATTGAACAGTTATCAGGTTGGGGAGAGAGAAGCGCACACTCAGAATTGGGGGATTTGATTCTCTTGGAGACTTTGTAGAAATCTGAAGGTTGAAAGCACATCTGGACTAACTTGATTTCATCGAAGCTTCAGAAAGCTCTGCTTTGCTCTCAACTGGCTCACACTCGGTCAGCCGAAAACCTTATTTTCCTGCAGGGCGGAGGGGGGGGAGGAAGAGAGAGAAATAATGATTTCTACTTTTACATGCATGTTGCAAGCTGACATAGTAGAATTAAGCCCCAATAAATATACTGGGGTGCATTATTTGTAACCCTAATGCCAATTTGTGAATTAAGCTCGGGCTTAATTATTGGCACCATTAATCAATTATATCAGCCAACTTGTCTTTGGAGAAAGGGTATGTTTTGCTTTTAATTAATATTTTTATAAACGATCTTCAGCTGAGCTGAATTTTAGTGGCTTACATTAATTTTGATATTTTAATAAGTGTAGCTGTTACGAGTTAATAAGCTGGTTATTCCTGGCCTACTTGTTACACACACACACACACACAGAGTGAGAACTCTGCACTTAACTTTTATTGGCATAGAGATCTAGTATAGCTACACATCTTCTCACAATTCACTAGCAAATTGTTTGCAACCTGTAAGGAAGGATAAGATCATATAGAATAGATATGCACTATCTTACCGCAGTATCTTATTACTTTATTTAGATTTTTTTAAATATATAAACGTAAGCTCAACTATCCATCAAGAGCTTATTTCAAAACAAATCCACCCCCCAAAAAGCAGCCGAGCATGTGTCAAACTCGCAGGCTCGGTTCCGCCGCTGGGCGGTGCGCAAACCCGCATTTCCGGCGCAGGAAACGGACCTGCGAAGAGGCAGCGCTTAGCAGGGCGACGGCGTGAACGTTGCTGGCGTCCCTCTGACTCTGAGCCAAGGAGGAGGAGGAGGAGTTGGGCATCCTTAGAAATCCAAGGAAGGCTGGCTGACTGCAGCTCTCTGGCTTGGCTGTTACAGAGCAGCGCCTCCCAAAAGCAGCCTTTTCACATTAACCCAACACTGCACCATTCAGCAATCACCACTTCTTCCTACAGCCTCAGGCAAGGCCACCCCCGAACCCCGCCATACGGTCAGATCTGAGCAACCAGCCGGTCTCCCGCCGAGGCTCCGGGAAAGACCCACACCGCCAGCGCGTGCTCGCTCGGAACCGGCGGTCGTCAAAAGCCCCCTGAATTACAGCTCCCATCATCCGCAGCGAGCAGCCCGCTAGAGCTCGCTTAGCAGCTTCTGGAATGCAAGCCGCTCCGGTGCGGCGAGGGCGCCGGTCTGGGCATCCGTGAGGCTCGGGAGCAGCGGCGCGGTAGCTTCCCGCCGCGCCCTGCTAGGAACTCGGGAGGCCGGGGATAAGGCAGGGTGCCGTTGGCCGTCGGGCGAAGGAAGCGGCAAGGGGGCCGGGCGCGCCCTCCAGCATACTGACCCGCCTGAGGACCTCTAGGGGCCAGTCGGCCGCCGGCGCGCGTCGAGGCGCCCTCCCCGTTCAGGAAGAAGGAACTACACTTCCCGAGGTACCCCGCGCTCCGGCCGCCAGATATAAAGGGCCGCCCCGACACGCTGGCTCAGAGAGCGCGGAAGTCGGAGGCGCCTTTGCAGGTGAGCGAGCGAGCGAGCGGGCGGGCGGGCGGGCGGGGCACCTGCGGAGGCGCTTTGCTGGGCACGGAGAGGCGGGCGGCGCTTCCGCGAGAGCGTGGCTCGGAAGAGGGGCTGGCGGAGCCTGGCTCGGGGCACCCCGGGGTTGGCTTGCTTTCCCCCCTCCGGGCCTCTGTACCTGTTTCTCCGCTCTGCCCGTCGTGGGGCTGCGGCTGGCGGCCCTCTTCTTCCGGGAAGCCCCGCGAGGAACCACGTGGCTTTTTACAGTTCTGAAAGTATCGGCTTAGCTTCCTGCCTGGCCAAGATGTGCGACAAACCGGATCTGTCGGAGGTTGAGAAGTTTGATAAGAAGAAGCTGAAGAAAACGAACACGGAAGAGAAGAACACGCTTCCTTCCAAGGAGAGTAAGTATTTGGGGAGTGGCCCTCCAGCAGTTGCAACGTTGCCACACCCCGATGGGGGAAAAGAGGGAAGGAGCGAAGCTCGGGGAGCCCAACTTTTGGGAACCGGCAACTTCTGGAGCTTCAGCCTCTTCTAGCTGAGCCCTGCCCAAGCGCGTTACTGCTTGCTAGCCAGCCAGTCTCGAAGTGGGAGGCTTTTCTGCCTTTTGCTTGTTATGGGTCCTCCTCCTGAGATGGGATTCTTTCCCTGTAGCTCTGGCCTTGGCACAGTGTCCCGAGTGGCTGAGGAGGTTTCTGTACGGGAAAGAGCATTTTCACAGAGTTTGAAATCCTAGGAGGGTGAGCTGCCTCCCAAGCAAGGATGGGTCTCCATTGGGCTCCCTTCCCAGATTTACAGAACTCTACCCAGGAAGGAGCTGGAGGACCAGAGCTTGAGGCCCCACTTCCAGAACCTGGCCCAGTGTGGGGGTCCTCTTGGGAGGCAGCAGAACTAGGGTGCAGTTGGTTGGCCAGCAGACCTTGCCGATAGGTTTAGGCTACCCAGAAAATGTGTTCTCTTTCCTCCTCAACCCAGGCTTAGGGACCAAGGGGGGCAGGGGCAGGGGCTGGAAGGTAGACTCAGCAACCATTAATGCTCAAG
The DNA here is from genome assembly GCA_017656035.1 of Myanophis thanlyinensis. Lineage (NCBI taxonomy): Eukaryota > Metazoa > Chordata > Lepidosauria > Squamata > Homalopsidae > Myanophis > Myanophis thanlyinensis. The sequence continues at coordinate 6,710 of JAEANM010013776.1, read as the reverse complement.
GTGATTTTTCTCTCCTCAGCCATTGAACAGGAAAAAGAGTGTGCCAAGTCATCATAGACCAGCGGCATGGAGCTCTGATGTTCATTCTCAGTTGTTTCTCTAAAACAACTTACATATAAACTTAAATCTCAAGAAATGCTGCAGCAGCCCATCCAAAACTGCTGCCTCTTTGGGCTCCCCTCCCCCTTTTCTGGGCTTGTCCATGCCCTCTGCTTCCATCACAGAAGAAAAAATGATTAAACGGAAATTTCTGGGGCTTGCCCAGTATGATTATCACCGATTGCCTTTGTCAGATGGTGTGATTTCATCAGTTAAATCCTAATTAGTAAAATTGATTGTTTTTGCAGCTTTACTTTGATTTCTGAAAAAATGGAAATTAAAATCTATTAAAATTTTAAAAATGAATTATCTCGTGACTGTCTCTTGTGATACTTCCCCAGAGCCCCCAAGTTTTGAAGGCATCTTGCTGGGGGCTTTTTATATCCATTTGTCCCAGGCCTGTGCTGTGAGTTGAGAAAGAGTGGCACTTTTGAAGGGGGGACCAGTGTTCTCTTTGCTAGAGGGAAGGGTGGAACAGTCTGGGACCAGCATCTCTGCCTCTTCCTGGCAGAGACATCACCTTTGGTGAAGTCAAAGGTCCACCCGAGGGATCAGGCCAACATAATCCCAACTACAGTTCAGGGAAAACCCCTGCAAGTAGCCGCTGGTCAAGGCTCAGGGCTTTGAGAAGGTAAAACTGAGTCTAAGGCAATCCTGAATAGGGAATGTAAGGTTAAAGAAACAGAACGACTAGCCTGCAATGTGGGAGAAAGTGACCTTGAAGGCCTCCAGAGGTGGCCTTTCATATTCTGCTTGGCAGAAGACATGCCCGGAGCAGTGCAAGAAGGCATCTTTGTAGCCAGGAGGAAAAATCAACAAACATTCCGCTTAAGAGAGCTCTGGTCTTCTAAAGAGGCCTCGGTTGTTGCTTATATATTCAGATGGCAATTCACAGTGATGAAAGAAAACTAACACAGCAGTGAATTTTGGAGGCACCGCTTCTGAGCTAACCACCCATTTCTGTGCAGACACACTTGCTAATAGCAGAAGGATTTGTGGAGATGCCAAATGAAGAAAGAGGAAGGGAGCAAAACCCCTGCAACTTCCCCTCAGCACTTCATGCAAGAAAGTTAGTTTTGGGTGTGCCTTCCTCAGAAGGGCGGTAGCTTGAGGGAAGGCAAACTATAGGAAAGGCTACTTGCACTGAAAGCTTCACCCAAGACGAGCATCTGCTGGAATGGTTGGCAGCAGTCCTGCAGCTTCTCAAGAAGGGTGTACAGCTTTAGATAAGCAAACCAGAGAAAATCCGGCCATTTCCCTAAACTATGGTCACCCTGCAGATGGGTCAGAAGTCTTGGGGTGGAAGAATGTCTCTGTGGTCAGGGCTATTGTGCGCTGGTGGTAGTTTGCTCAAGGAGGCAGGCATTAGCCAGCACTGGCACTGCAGCTGAACAGCTCCCTGGGACTTGCCCCCAACAGGGTGGGGACACCGACTGGCATGCCCAGACCAAAATCCATGTTATGCTCAGACGTGCGTCCTGATTTAGTGCACAGGAAAAGGTGGGTGGTTCTGAGGAAGAGAAAAACTTGCCAGAACTCCTCCATGGCCCCCTCCCAGCTCGGGACAGGCAATTAGAGAGATGGAGCCGCTCCCCTCCTTCCCTTCTTGAAGAGGGCAGAAGTAGCGACCCATCTCCATCCTTCCAGCAGCCCGAGGAGCCTCAACCACCATCTAAACATGAACAATCTCGCAAGCAACTCCTGGAGCCAGAGTTGTGGTACAACCTTGGGGGAGAAAAGCTGCTGGATTTCCTGCTCCTTAGTAATACACTGGTGCATCCCAGGAACCCAAGGACACTTGGACTGCCTCTTCAGTAGGAAGCCCCATTTTCACATCCTGGGTACAAACAGCCCATTTCCTTCTGCACAGCTGCATTCACTCACTTGTTCTGGGAGATCAGAATGATTCTCAGCAGGATCCTGGTTCCACAGGAAAGACCACACTGCAGTTCAGTCTTGGAAGCTCAGCCAGCTGAAAGGGGTTTAGGAACAGCTCTTTTCACACAGCATGGGGCAGGTCTGCATTTACTCGTTTGACCAGTGCTTATTGTAAGGATGGGGGGGGGGGGGGCTGGGAAAAGCCCAGTCCATCTAGTTAATTTAGGTCCGTAATCTGCATATGTTCAGAAAGCATGTGTCTTCAGGAACCATGCCGAACTACAAGGCCGTCAGGGTTTGCTGCAGCCGTTAGTGAAATACAGCTGCCTGGAAGCCTTGGGGACCCCGGCTGCAGCAGCCCACTGACCTCCATCCGTCACACTTCACCACTCCAAAGTGGTGAATGGGGCACTACGAATGCTCCAAAGTGCCCCTCTGCATGGCAGCAACAACAGGCCCTGCCCTGCCCTGCCCGTAGTAGCTGTTTACTTTCCAGATATGTGCTTCAGCTAACAAAAGGTGTGCCAGACTTGGGCAAGGCCTGCCTCCCTCCTGCTTTGCTCCCCAATGGAAGGTCAGGAGTGGGAGGCCGCTCCCTGACTGCAGAACCAACCCATCCGACAGGTTCGGGCTAGCTGGACTAGCCAAGACATTACCAGCTGCCTTTTTCTGTGTTGCCAGGCCAGCGTTTTTCGCAAGGCCACAGGAGGCGGCCCCAGAGCAGAGCAGAGCAGAGCCCGCCTCTTCCCCCTCGATTCCGGCAGCCCCAGCCTTTGTTGCGTGCGCTGAATCGCAATTGTGAGATGGAAGCGATACACACCGATTTCATTACTGCGCCGAGCCACTCACAGCCACCTGCCTGAACTTCCTTCCTTGCAGCCGAGCTGAGCGAGGAGCTGCCTTCCGAAGGGGAGCCGACGCACACTGCCTCCAGGAACCTCATTCGCTGCGGCCGAGCCCTCGACCGAAAACCCGCTCGAGGAGGGTAGCTGCTGCGACCGGGGTCTCGAAGAGAGGCGACGGGTCCGCACAGACAAGCGGGGCAGAGAGATGCGCGGGTCGGGCAGAGTGGCGGCCGGCCCTTCTGGAACCCCGCCAGCGCTCGCCGGGGCCGGTTGCAACGTTGCCGAGATCCCCCAGCGCGCAGCACAGCCGGACGCCACGAGGGCCGCCCTTATGCGGGACGGGCAGCCGCCGCCGAAAGTGGCCGGGCGGACTACAGCGGGGGGTGGGGGTGGGGGAGCGCATGCGCACAGGAGATGCCAAGCTCCAGAGGCCATTGCGGAGTTGCGGGCCGGCTAGGCGGGCGGAAGCTAGGGAGTGACGGGTTCGAGCCCAGGCCGGCTGCGGGGCAGGTGCTCCGGGGCGAGCCGCAGCTTACTGGTGAGGAAGACGTCGGATGGGGGCGGACACGCGCCTGCCGGACGGGAAGCGTCTTCCAGCTCCGCAGCTTTCCGTCGGCGGGCCAGGGTTCGTTGCCTACCCCCGCTGCCGGGCAGAGATGTCCGGGTAGAGCAGAGGATGGCAAGGCGCGGCGGCTGGCATCGGCCACCCCCTCGGGGCCCTCGGCCGCAGCGCCCCCTCCTCTCCCAGGCCCAGATGCAAGCCCCGGACGCCCCGCCGCAACAGCTGGGCGGAACCGCTGGGTAGCGTCGAGGCGGTTGGGCCCCTCGGAAGGGATTTGCGGGGAAGACGGGGCGAGCGCGGGCAGGGCGAAGAGGCGCTGGGCAGTCGGGTTGTCCGCAGGTATTTGGCAGGCCCCGCCCAGGTCCAGCGACCGGCCTCCCGCTTGCAGCTTTTCCGGGCTTCCAGATCGGATGGCGAGCCCCGGCGGGAGCCCTTCCGCAGCCAGCCAGGATGGTTGAGTCGGGAGAGCTGCGGTCAACGGGCCAAGGCGCCTGGGAGCTGCCAACCAACCCGCTGCGCCGGGGAAGGACCGAAGCCAGCTTTGGGTTGGGCTCCTGGGAGTCGGCCCTGCGCCCCCCACCCCACTCGGCCAGCCTTACAAGCATTGCCTCCTCTTCTTCCAGCCCAGCTCCCAGGTAGGAAGGGGTCTGCCGGGTCCCCAGAAAGGTGTGGGTTTCTGAGCCAGGAGAGGTCCTGCCAGTGAGCCGGGGTCAGCACCTGCCTGCTAACCCTGCGCTCTGCTCGTTTCCAAGCTTGCTGCTGCCAGAGAAAACCATGAGCTGGAAGTCTCTGCTGCTGAAAGTCCTCCTCCTGGGCGATGGGGGTGTTGGCAAGAGCTCCCTCGTGAACCTCTATATCACCCACAAGTTTGACTCCCAGGCTTTCCACACCATTGGGGTGGAGTTCCTCAACCAAGACCTGCAAATGGACGGACGCCTCGTGATGCTCCAAATTTGGGACATAGCAGGACAGGAGTGCTTCAAGAGCTTGCGGACACTCTTCTACCATGGTTCAGATTGTTACCTCTTGACCTTCAGTGTTGATGACCGCCAGAGCTTCGAGAACCTGGGCCACTGTTAGAAGGAGTTCACCTGCTACGCCAGTGTCAAGGATCTAGAGCACTTCCCCTTGTGGTGCTGGGAAACAAGGTGGATAAGGTAGAGAGACAGGTGGCAGCAGAAGAGGCCCGGGCATGGTGCCTGGCACATGGCGACCACCCTTACCTGGAGACGAGTGCCAAGAATGATACAAATGTGGCAGTGGATTTTGAGGAAGCAGTGAGGCAGGTGCTAGCCTTGGAAGAGCAGCTGGAACACTGCATCCTGGGCCATACAATCTGCAATGCAGTGCCAAGCCAGGCTCTTCGTGTTGCTGAGAGATGCCAGACTAGAACTGCTGCCATTTACAGAGGGAGGAAGGGGAGGTTCCTGAGCTAGAGAGCAACCCAAAAGGGACAGAGGGTCCTTAGGTTTTCTCTTTAGCCCACTGAGCCCTTCACTGGTTGAACTGCCCTAGAGTAGCACCCCAGCCTCCTGATCATGCAGCGTGAGATTAGGCTCTTGCGGAAGGCACTTCCTGTTCCCTCTCCTCTCCCCCCGCCTTGTGAGTTGTAGAGACACAGGGCCAAGGACCTTTGTCTGTCCCGTATCCCTCAGCTCCTGAGCAGGGCCAGGGAGAGCAAGAATTGCTGGAACTGTTGTACAGTTACCTGGTGGCAAGCAGGATGAGTCATGTGGGCCTTTCTGGCCAAGGTGCCTTGTGCTGATTGGGGGTGGGTGGGTGGGGCAGTCAAATGGGTGGGGCAGCTGAGCAGAATCAGCCCATCTCTATGGCTACTGTTAGTGCCAAGCAACAAGAGACCTCTGTGTAATTTCTTCCACTTTTTCTGCCTTTACTCCTATTGATTCCCTTGGCGATTGCTGCAGTTGCCTCACCGGGAAGTGGGAGATAAACCTCACTTTGACTTTGATGAAAGCAGATGGCTCTGAGCTGAATCTGTGGGGACAGAGACTGTTAACTTGGCTAATGTGTACGTAGGTGTGTACAGTATGCTTAAACTCAATGGATCCGAAGTATGGCCCATGTAGGTGGCCAAGCTGTATCTCTGATTAGAGCAAAGGTCAATGCCATTCCCTCCATTCTGCTTTTGGTGGGGGGCGGGGCTGGCCAAATTGTGTATTGCCACCAGTTGCACCATTCTTGGGGAAGTTCTTAACTCCAAGGTGAAGATGCCTGGCCTCTTTGGCAAGGGGGAGCTGGGTCCCTCAGAAGTGCTGAACAAATGCTGAAAGAGCTCTGTCCCCCTCAGGCTATTCTGGAAATGAGCACCTCCCATCATCTAGAAAAACAGGAGTATAGAAAAAAGGCGAGCTGCTCCTGGGGACTTTTGACCAAAGAAGTGAGCCCGTGAGAGTACCTTGTGACACCTAGCCGGCTTGCCATTCATGTTCACAATCACAGGCAACCAGCCTTCTCCTGCAAGCCACATTCTGACCATTCTCCCACTGTCTTTGGGGTTCAGCAGAGAGAGCTTCAAGAGTTATAGGTGTGGCAAAAGCCTTGAATTAATTTTGTGCATAAACCCATGATAAGAAAACCCCCAGCCCAGCTACATCTGTCAGGGGATGTTCCAAGAGGGGATATAATAGAGGTAGCTTTTCCAGTGTCTGAATGAAGAAGGGAAAACTGCCAAGCACATCAAAAGAGTGGTGTGTAATCATGCCTCCCAAGTGTGTTCTTTGTGTCTTTTGCGACAAGATTAATACATTTAAGCTGGAGTCCAAATGCAATAACTTTTTCATTCATTTCAAAGGAAAATTTACTCTTAGTGTTACAAGTGTGATTATTTTTTTCAAAGCTGTCTCCAGAGAAAGTCATATCAGTCTGTTACAGCCAAACCAAGCCAGTAGCACTAATAAAGATGGGTTTCAAAACAATCTCAAAAAGGGCAAGTTCATTATCACATCAGAAAAGACCCTGTTTTGCCCAAACCCTCCCACCTGCCCACTGATGAAGACACCTCATCTGAAAAAGTGGGCTCTGATTCCTAAAACTTATGCTGAATTGGCTGTCTGCATGGCATCACAAGGCATCCTGGTCACTCTTCTCCTGACCAGGCACCCCCTTCGAAAGCTGCAAGAAAGCTCTTCCAGTTTTCTCTCTGATCATCTGGGGTTGCTGGCAGCAAAGGAAGGCAACAGAGAAATGTATCTTGGGCAGCAAAAGGGTGATTATATGCAGATGGTACCAGTCTGGACTACGCCAATGCTCTCTACATGGGGCTCCCCTTGAAGAGCATCCGGAGGCTGCAGCTGGTTCAGAACGCA
>JAEANM010013775.1:0-14268 GCA_017656035.1 Myanophis thanlyinensis | reverse complement strand
TCCCTCCCTCCCTCCTTCCTTCTGTATTTTATAATCCTTGAATTTATTCCCTTCTCCTTTTTTAACATTTATATTTCAGCTAAATTTGTGTGAACAAGGTTCAGAACAACAAAATAACAAGTTATTAATAGAATATATTTGAAAAATGCAGCAGCAACTGTTTCAGTTAAACAAATATACTGTCCAAATCAAACAAGGTGGTGGTGATGATGATGATGATGATGATGAAGATGATGATTGATTCAACTTCTGGTTTATAACAAATTAGTAGATTAGACTTCCCTGTCCATATAATGGGGTTGTCTTCTGTTCCACTATACTATACTATTATACTCAATGTTGGAACATAAACTAAATATACATTTTCTTTAAGAAGCTATACATTTAATTGGCTTCTATGCATATCCTAAAGTGCAGAAGATATGTAGCTGAATACTAAAAGCACATGGCTCTCAAGTATGTCTCATGATGCATGCTAGCAGGAAACTTGAGAAAGACAATATATTTTGACAGTTTGCACAGATTTATACCCTAAGGAATTCACTGTCTATGTTTTTACAACTGAAACAATTCATCTTTGTAAAAAGTGGTATGTGCTGAAATCCTAATAGGTTGTAATTCATGGATTTCTTAGGTGGCAACAGTAAATTTTCCATTTAATTGTTTCCATATTATGTTTTATTAATGTGATTTCTTTTTCTCTTTTGAAATATTTCCAGTGCTGAGTATAATAAAAAAATATCCACTTGGTTAATCTAATATTTGTGAATAAAATATTTGGTACAAAGAAAAATGTTGTTATCATTGTGGATTATTTAATAAAAATTGTGTATTTCATAATAACATCTATCTTTGTATAAATCAGCCTGGAGTTGTGTTGCATTTTTAAGAAATGATAGTGTGTTGTGATTTCTTTCTTTACCCAAGCCTTCCCTATATTGAATTGTCACAATTATTTTGGGTTCATAGTTATAACTAATAACTACACCACATATACTAAACCTTTGGTTAAAGATTTCCTTTGTTCTTTGTTTTATTATCAAGTACAAAAAACTAATAATAAGCAAATCTAGATAAGCAAGTTCTTTTTATAATAGTGGAAAGTAGCTTGGATGTATAACTAAGTAAATTACTATCCTGCTCAGAAAGTAAATCCAAGCTTCTAGCTTGTAAGTATATACACCAGTCCCCTTTTTAGAATTAGCAGCCATACTCATTAGATTAGCAGATAATTTGTCAGACTGGAGGTGAAGTTTTATATATATATAAATAAAAACTTTACCTCCAGTCTGAGAAGTTATCTGCTAAGTCTAATGAATATATATAAATATTGTTCTCCAGAATATGATCCTTTGTTGAATGATCTCTTTGCATTCTGGATAAGTGTCAATGACATAAGGATCATTCATCTTTCTTCAGGCCTTCTTTGGATCCAGTGGTCTTGATTAAGGGTGGACTAGTACTAAATGGTTTAATTAAAAAGAAAGGGGGGGAGACGTACAGTTTTACACAAATGAAGTAAAAAAAATCTACATCAAGATTAGAGACTGGGGAAATGTCAATGATTTCTTTACATTTCTTCAAGAGAAATTCATCAACAAATATGACTATGTGTCTGAATGGTCATCCATTTGGCAACTTCAAATCTCAATTAATAAATGCTCTGGCTTACATATTGGTAAACATAATCAGAATATTAAGTATAAGGTGGTATGGACTTGGCAAATGACCTTCATTTTGTTAAGGACCTAGGTGTACTTTTCTCTGATGATTTATGTTCCATTGTTTCATTGTAACATTTTGCTAAAAAAGCATTAAGAGTTGTAAACTTACAAAATTTCTTTTCTGGTAATTTAATATTGCTAACCAGAGCCTATAAAACATATGACAGACCAACCCTAGAGTATTGTTTATCAGTTTGGAATCCCTATCATATATCTGATATTAGTACAATCAAGCAGATTTAGAAATATTTTATGAGAAAAGTTTTGCACTCTTCTGTACGTAACAGAATTCACTTTGCTACTAGGCTAGAAATTCTTGGTTTGGAAAGCCTGGAACTGTGTTGATTGCAGTCAGACTTAGGTATTCTATATACAATTGTACATAGTAATGTTTTACTATGTTGGTGACTTTTTTTGTTTTAATTGTAATAATACGTGAGCGAACAATCTTTTTAAGCTCAATGTGAACCGTTCTAAACTTGACTGTAAAAAATATGATTTTTGAAATTGAGTTGTCAAAGTCTAGAATGTTTTATCTGATTCAATTGTCTCAGCTGCTAATTTTCACAGTTTTAGTCATAAATTGACTTCTGTGGACCTCACTTCATACTTTAGAGCAGTGTTTCTCAACCTTAGCAACTTTAAGATGTTTGGACTTCAACTCCAGAATTCTGGGAGTTGAAATCCAAACATCTTAAACTCGCCAAGGTTGAGAAACACTGCTTTAGAGGTTTGTAGAGGGGGTGTGCATAAGTGAAATAGAAATGTGCCTCTCATCCCTGTCATTGTATTTTTATGTTATTTCTTTTTTTATTCTGTTTGACAAATTAAAATAAATAAATAAACAAACAAACAAACAAACAAGCCCAATAGGGACAAAAAAAAAAAATTCAACATGTCTTCCCTTGTGATTGAATTGAAAGGAGGGAAGAAAGAAAGTCTGAAGATTGCCACACAGATTATTAATCAAGAAAATAAGAGATGTTTACACATTCCCTTGATAACCTCATCATTCAATAAATACAGGAACCTCTCTTGAGAATGTCTCCCAGATTCTCTTTTCCATGAAGAACATTTCTATTGTGGATTTTCTCCCATCACATTAAATGATAACTAGATTTAAAAAAAAAAATAAAGGAAGAAGGAAATTATTTCATATCCACAGCAGACCCAGAGGCAGAAAAGCATCCTTATTCACTAAACAAAAATTGAGGAAATAAGATATGTATAAGAAAAAATATAATAGTTTTATGACAACTTAGTAGCTTTACAAAGTTATCTTAGATTGCTTTTGTCAATTAATAAACCAATCATCCAGGAATGCTTTTCCTTGGGAAGTGTTTGCAAACTCCCAAAGTACTTAGCCAAATACTCAGGTTGATTACTGTTTTCTTTCGACAATGGAACAGTTTAGAATTAAGTAGTAGCATTAGGAAGACACTAGAAACAATGTGTAGAAAATATCCAGAGTTTGGGGGACAAATGCTTTCTTTTCTGACATTTTCCAAGCTAAATAACAGAATATCAGAATTGGAAGGGATTTTGAAGGTCTTCTAGTCCAACCCCCTGCTCAAGCAGGAAACCCTAAAGCATTTCAGACAGATATCCCATTTCAGACTCCATTAAACTGGATACTGAAATCAGGCCAAACAAAGAAACTTGAATCTGTACAGAGGAATTAGCTGCATGTTTCAATTGATCCAGCACAAAATGCACTTCTAACCACTTATTGAGGACATAAAGTCTTCAATCTGTCACTGGTTCACCACAAAATCAGTTGCCACCCACCTTTCCTTACTCAACCTCATAAGTGTTTTTTTTTAAAATAAGATAGTATTAAACTTTGAAAAAAGATAGCAGAAATAATCTAAAGGGAGATTTTTTTTAATGTAACTCTCTAAAAATATTATATCCTTTCAACTATCAGAGAAGCCTAGACTGATGCATGAATTAAAATGGGGTGGGGTGGAGGCAGAAAGGGAGGGGAAAACAGGGTGGTTTTACACATGTGAATGGCATTTGAGACACATGTGTCTTATCAATTAACAATTGTAATGTGCTAAAGCCCACTCTGCTTTTTGAGACCTTCTGAAATTGTCTGAAACCTATTGATGTATCTGAGTTCAATAATTTCCTGCTCAATAGGACAAGGGCTCCATTTTTCCAAAATGGCCACTTTGAGGTCTTCCATGCTGTCCTGAGAACTTGAAATGCTATGGTATTATTTTGTTTTAATAAGATAAGCATGATAAAGTTTTCCTGGAAGAATTAATGGACTCAAGTTTGATATCAGAACTCAAAAAGGTTTATGCCTTTTAATAAAATTTGTTAGAAAAACTATGGTTTTGTGTTACCATAGACTAACACAATTCTCATTTTAGAATGCCTTTCGATTATGTGCAAAAACATGTTAACAATAATCCATTGTTAGCAGATCAAATGGCAGTGAAACTGGTTGAGGCTTATATCACAGAACCTCACAGTCAAGACTAATATCCTGCTCGGCACAATGCCAGTTCAATAAAAGGGAGCCTCAACTGAAGAATGACTGTTGTAAATTGTTTGTTCATTCACACATTCTTATTTCATGAACATGAACACTGGGCTTAAGACAGAATAAGGTACCTAAATATAATACCCATTTAATAGGATTGTAGTAAGACTTATATTCAATTTAAAATCCTCTTGCTTTTTATTGCATTATCTGACAAGAATGTGCAATATTCTGGCTAAGACTTTAACAACAGAAAAGTACTTACAAATACATTGAACAGACTGAGACTTACATCACACCACTGGTTTAATTATGTGTACAGTTTAACCTCATATAAGAGACTGGGTTTGTTGACCAGACAGTTGGCAGTTCAAAACCCAAGTATCACATGACAGGATGAGCTCATGTTACTCCCCAGCTCCTGTAAACCTTGTGGTTTGAAAGCATGCAAATGCAAGTAGATAAATAGATAGTACCTCAGTGGGAAAGTAACAATGTTCTGTGCCTTTGGCATATAGCCCTGCTGGCCACATGACCATGGAAGTATCTTTGGTCAATGCTGGCTCCCTCAGCTAAAAAATGAAGATGAGCACTGTCTCCTAGAATCAGAAAAGAATGGATAGGGGAAACATTTTCCCTTTTCCCTTTTTATTCTAATATTACTGTTTCTTGGCTTGTTCATATTGGAATATTTTCAATATTTGATAACTGGACAGGAGAACTGACTCCAAGGACTTTAACAAAGTCATTAATTAAAATGCAGCTAGCCTCTTTTCTTTTGAGGCTGGGATAGAATAGATGCTGCTTGGGTTTTTTTTTTTTAGATATACTTTCACAGAAATGGTAAACTTTAAGCTTTAACGACAACTTTTAAAAGCAAAGCATATAATGAAGGTTTTCAGTGTATTCAAGGCTCAGATGAGTGTTTCCTCATCTGAGGATGGGGGAGAGTAAATGAGCAATTGTATTGTATGCTAATAGCCAGCTATGTCAGAAAAAATGGCCTTTTTATTTTCTCATAAAATAATTATACTGCAAAAAGCAAATTATTTTCCCCCCTTGCATCTATATTATTCACTATCTTTGACCTCATGGCTTTGAAATTGTATTCATTAAAAAAATAAATAAAGATATGCAAATCTATATCACTAGTAACTACGTAAATTCTCACTCCAGGTATTACAATAAATAGATAAATAACCCAGAATGTCACATTTTGTAATGTTCTGTTTGCTTGCTTTTGTCATCCTCATGATTCCACCTGAGTTGTCATCCCTAGAGATCTAAGCAATATTTATCAAAAGGCTTCAAGGGAAAAAAAGAAGTAGAGAAAAACAGGGCAAACCCAAAAAGTATACATTCTCTAAATCTGATTTCAAAAAAAATAATAATGAGAGAAATAAATCTTAAAAAAAAAAAACAGTTCCCCTTCTAAACTAATAATGAAAATAGTTAATAGGCTGTCAATAACTGTTTGATGTAAATTAAAATAAGAGACTTCTACAGATATGTTCCAACTAAAGATACTGCAGAGAATAATTTTTTCTATGCAATGTATGTCTTTACATTACGTGCTGGTACAGTTATATTATCACATTTAGGAAATATATAAAGGTTCATGATAGCGATTAGAACTGAGCAGTTGAACCACAACAGCCAATACTGTCCCCAGTTAACACTTAAATGAATATTTCATCTGTGTTGAGAACGATCAGCTTTAATTCATCACCCAGTTGGAGACATTGTCTTCCCAACCTCTCATTTTTCTGTTACTACTTTTGCCAACAACATGTACCTATACTCACATTTTTCTCTTGAGTATGATGTTTCTTGGCATTACTGTAATTCGCTGTCAAAATTTGCTTTGCAACTTTTCAAAAAGTTTCCTTTCCCTTTGAAAGAGGCTTCTCCGGGATTTTTTTTGTTTTTAATTTCACTTATATTTTGAGCTTCCGTTATTTGTTGGAAGTGACAGAGGATGCTGCTACTACTGGTATATTATTTTATTCTGAAACAGCCTCTATTATGCTAGATTGAACAATTCACATTTGAAAAATCCCCTTAGGAAGTGCTCCTTCATGTTCTATTTTGGCATTGCATTAAAGTGCAGGAAGCCAGGGAGACTGGATATTACTCAGGACACATAATGGAAGGATGTAGAAGAAGGTTTTGTTGTTGTTGTTGTTGTTTTTGCTAATCTCCAAAACTGCACATCAACAGGAGGAGAGAGCTAGAGAACCTGTTTCATTAGGCCCTGTAATCAGTGGTGGGATTCAGGGGATTCAAGGCATCTCTGTAGAACACTTTGTTAAATTGCTTGCTGGCCCTGCCCCCCTGTCTTGCCCCTAAAACTTGTGGAGTTTTGTATAGTTTTATTCATATTGTAAAACTTTTGTAACAAAATCTAGTTTTGTGTACCTATTATTCTGATTTAAGTATTAAATGCATAAAATAAACTTATATTTTGTTATTATCTTTTTTATATTTAAAAAAGTAATTAGGGCAAAGAAATAATGTCAAATTGGCCACACCCAGCCAGTCACACGACCACCTAGCATGCCTATCCAGTCACATGACCACCTAGTCACACCCACCTAGTCACACCTACCTAGCCATGCCCACAGAACCTGTTGTTAAACTATGTGAATCCCACCACTGCCTGTAATCATAGGGTGTTCTCATTCAAGAGATTAAGAAATGACAAGCAAGCAAGAAATTTTGTCATCTTGGCTTCCTTATACCTCATTAGGAACAAACAATGATTGTCAAACAGCCTGGGAATCAAATAAAATGGCTAGTTTCCATTTCCTTTTGAGGCACCTTATGTATTATTTCTCTCCTTCACTTTATCCTCATTCTACAATAACTGCTGGTAAGTTTGCCTTTGAAAGTTGTAATGTAAATATACTCTTAAATGGTGCCATTTTACTGGACATGCACACAGCTATCCCTCTTGAGTGTTTCATATTTAAATAACTGCAGCAGCTTTGCATTCTGCCTCTGAGAATGTCACTGAAATTCTATTGTCTTTTAAAATGTACCTTCAGGGCAAATTTTCCTTGATGAAACTGAATGAGAAGGATAGAAAAAAAGACAGGAGAAAATTTGGGCAGGGCTCTAATTAATGATGATGGCATTTGGGGAAGATTGAAGGAATGGAGATACAATCCAAAATGCTTTTTATGTAAATAGTAAATCAACTGAAGATGTCAGTGCTTTAATAGGTCATTAATTTCTCACCAGTGTCATCCTTCTCATCTGTTTTTCTATTTCTCTATTACCTATCCCGTAGAGAAAGTCAAGGCTCTTTAGCAAGGGCAGACAGATGTTTCCGCTAAAATCAAAGTTTCATTACTCATTGCTTCTATTACTGAAATTTTGGCTGTGGCATGTTAAACTGAATAATTGCAGTAGATGGTTCAAAAACACTTTTTAAAGATTATTGGGGAAGTTTCTCTTTTGTCACTGTCTCTTTGATGAAAATGCTGTCTATTTTCATTCAGCTAGGCCTTCCTTATTAAAATATGACTTTGCTGTTTATGGATACCTTGAGATATCTCTGTGTTTCAATTTTAAAAGAATAGAACAATCCAGTCTTCTTCAAGTTAAACCTGACTTCTACAAATATTACAGATACAGGATGTCCTCGATTTACCACCATTTGTCTAGTGATCCTTTGCAGTTGCAGTGATACTAAAAAGTGACTTATGACCAGTTTTCACACTTATAACTATTTCTGCATCTCTGTGGTCACATGATCAAAATTTGGGCATTGGCAACAGGCATGTATTTATGACTGTTGCACTAAATTAAAATTCAAATTTTATTGGTCACATGCACAGTCATACATGGTACAATATGCAGTGAAATGCTTACGCAATCATTCATGACCACAGGTAAGTTAGGGCAGAATGGGAGGGCAGGAAATAGGTTGGGAATAAGTTGAAAAAGGGAGGGAAAAAACACTATCCTAGGTTTATGCAGTACAATGCAATGAGTCATGTGCAAATCTGTACATTGGGGAAACAAAACAACCACTTCATAAATGCATGGCACAACATAGAAGAACAAACCCATCAGGACAAGATTAAGCAGTCCATTGCATTTAAAAGACAAAGGCCACTCTTTAGAAGACAGCAAAGTCATTATTTATACAATAATTTTAAGTTGAAGCTAGTCTCTGTTGCATAGGCATTGAAGAAGTACTATGCTGTATAATGGTACAACAACAGTAATTTCAACTATTCCCTAAAGCCCAGCTTCAGTCTAATTATCTGTAGAGCAGACCCTGTGAAAGCCTTTAGTGATTCATGGCAAACAATAACTATCCCACTTCCCTCCCTATGCCCTCAACTGATGCTAAACCTGACACCTAGGTAAGCATATTTCTAAGAGGAGATCAATTCCTCCAGGACCACCCAAATCTTGGCTATACATGTCGTATCACTACCTCATCCACAATAAGGACAGTTTTATTGTACATTGAGGAGATATTCAGAACCTAAAACTTCCAAGTATGTGGCTGCCTGGATATAGAGATTGGATAGCAGGACCATATTTAAAGAGGATTTCCATGTCCCCAAGTGTGGCCTGTCCCAGATTCCTTTCTCCATCAGCCTCAATATTCTTCTTGCTTCTTTTCTCTTTTCTACCCTGTTCCCTCTCATTCCTAGCCACTGAGGCCAAGATATTCATACTGTCATTCATTCATACATTCCACCCACATGATTTATGCATCAAACACCCACACAGCCATAGCCACATAAGCCTCCTCATAGGCTCTGCCAAGCCTTCTCCATCCAGTTGCTCTTACCTAGGCTCTCATGGTTTAACAAGGTTACTAGCTGCACATAGATTACATTTTTTCTTTAGATGTGAGCTCTGAATTTTCAAAGCTGCATGTAGCTCCCAAGTTCCATTTTTCATCTCTTTTAGCTTCTCTAGCCATGTCTGCTGAAAACTAACAAGTCCATTTGAAACTGCTATGAGATGAGAAACTCAAAAATCCTTAATCCTTAATATGGTGGCAGGGGAACATTTCCAATTTCTAGGAAAAGGTAAACAATCCCAGACTAACTTATGTGTATGGAATTGTCCTCCCAAATTTGCATATCATATAGTTATTATGTTTCTTGTTGCTCCATTGAAATGAAAAAAAAAAAAACCAAGATAAAAGCATTACCATGCCTGATCTTTTTCAAAAAAATTCAAATTTTTTGTTGTCTTGCTTTAAAAATGATTTCAATATTATTGCATCTCTTAATGGTATTAATAATAACTTATTCAAAATTAGCTTTAAAGTATGCTATCCCATCTTCTACTGTGATCAAAAGCAATCTGGTAGATGAAAATAAATATTCCAATTAAATTGTTTTTAAATTTTCTTCATTACTTGCATTTGCTGTTATCTCCCAGAAGGTATAAAGAAGGAGACAATGTGATAGGAAGATTGAAAAGATCATTGGTGTTGCCTGAGTTAACAAAAAAGTGGTATTTTTCTTACTCATTTTAATTCTGAGTTGTATTAATAACTTTTATTTGGTTAGAAAACTTGCATACTCATTAATACATCTAGCAAAGTTATTTGCTAATGAAGAGAAAGAGAGTTTAATCAAGTAACTTATTAATTATATGTTTCATATTGTTATATGAAACACTAACCACCAAAATAATTGGGCTGTAAATCTAGCCTAAGAAACTAACAAAATGAAATTTTGCCTAAGAAACTAACAAAATGAAGATGCAAATACTCAAAAAACAAAGATATGTAATTTCTGTGCAAAGAAACCATTGTTTAAATAGTTCATTAAAATAGTGATAATCCAAATCTTACTTTGATTCATCATTGATTTGGTATTATCAAGCTTTCTTATCAAGCCATTAGAAAACAGCACAACTATACTCTGGGATTTCTTCCATGTTCACCTCATCAATAATCTAGTTTTTATTTCCTCCATCAATTATAAAAAAGAAATGAACTAACACGCAAATCATTTATGTTATCTGTCTATGTAAGCTACCAAGAGTGTTCAGGATAGAAATATGTAAAACAAAGACATCTCCCTAGAATTCAACAGGAATCCAAGGGGTCTGTTAATCAGAACACAAGAAAAATGTATTCAGATGTGCAGATATTTGAATCCAAAGAGAAAATATCCTTTGTGTCCTTAAAGGAGCTAGGCTAGAGTCTCATTAAACCTAGTAGTCCTGTAACTATAAAGAAAATACTTTCTGAATGAAGGAGGCCCTGCCAGGATGCAACAAATGATCACATCCTGTTGCAACTTTCTTAGCAGCTTCTTAACATATGCAATCTACCAGATGATCCAAGAAAAAAAATCATATTTTTTTAATGTACAGTGATACCCAACTATCCTTGCCATTCATCTTTTCTGCTTTGAATCTTCATAGCTGGATAACCTTACAAAGATACTTTAGAGCATATATTGAATACTTATTTTTTAATGTATACATATACATAATACATACACTCTGACGAAAGGGTAAGATGAGTAAGTCCTTGAAATGTTAGCCACAATAAAACATGGTCCATGACAGTGTTTTATCTCCTTCTTTTATACATAGCATATCTGGACCTCAAATTTTTAATTTCATTTGTAATATATACATTGTGTATCTGGTATTTTAAGCTATAGAACCTATAGAAATGAAGAAACTGGAATAAAATTGTCTTCATTGTAATTGGAAACAAACCCTCAGAATACACCTAATATTGCTAAAGCATTTCAGACACATAGCTACTGTATATACTGTAGTTCCTGTTTCAAGGATTCCAAGAAGAGGAAGTTACAACTTTTGAAGCAATCAATTCCATTGATTCACTGCCAAGAATTTCCTCCTAATTACTAATCTGAAAATTAGTTCCTGTAATTTCAGCCTCTGCTCTCCAGGAAAATAAAGAAAAAGTCTTTGTAGGACAATTAGATAATTGAAATATTCTATTCTATTTCCCTTCAGCCTCCCCCCCCTGCCAAAGTTTAAATAGTTCTTGTAAGTGATTCTTATAGAACATATAAACTTTGATAGCCTTCTTCTGAAGACCCTCCAATTTGTTGATGTCCTTTTCAGATTGTGTTACCCAGAACAGTACATACTATATTACAAGCAGGGCCTGGCAATGGGCTTATTCATATTTTATGTTTTCCCCAGCACAAGAACAGACCACCAACCATGTTGATCTATTTTTAATCATTTTTAAAACAAGAGTTTCCTGCTCTGTTTTGTTTTATTTGTTTTTCCTTTTCTCATACCCATGAGCAAAACAGCCAATCCAAAAGCTGCATTTTCTTTTAACACTACACAAGATCTCCATTACAACTGGTAATGTTGGTAAGTGCTTTGGATAAATGTTATACTTAATCTCAAAAGTAATGTGGTATAATATGGTAATATTTTAAATATATGGGAAAAATGTGTTTAATACTTGCCTTTTTATTTGCATTTCAATAGATTTTTTGTTGTTGTCGTTCAGGATCAAATCTGGTGCAATCATCAGGACCAGAGTTTTGTCTTCTGAGCTTTTGGACTTATGCTGGAACCCATCCTCAGGGAACTCCTCTCAAGCAGATTTTGTGTGTATGCATATTTACTTTATCTTACTTCTCTGTGAATTGTATTTTATATAGTTACTTGGTAACGTTTGTTATAACGTTTGATAAAATTCAATAACAAATGTGTGTGAGAGAGTGTTGTTTTGTTTTACCATCTAGCCCCAGCATGTATGGAAAACAGCAAGAATAAAACCAATGAAATACTGCACAAGTCAAAAAGAGGGCTGAGAAAATATTTACAGACCATTCACATCCTGGACATAAATTGTTTCAGCTCCTACCCTCAAAATTACACTATAGAGCACTGCACACCAGAACAACTAGACACAAAAACAGTTTTTTCCCTAATGCCATCACTCCGCTAAACAAATAATTCCCTCAACACTGTCAAACTATTTACTAAGTCTGCATTATTCTATTCTATTCTATTCTATTCTATCTAATATTTGAAAATACCTCATCTATCTTTCTGGAGCCCTGCAAGCATAGATGTTCACAAACTTTTAGCAAGTTTTAGTCTTATTATTCTGAAGGAATATTGTTGTCCCACAGAGAAACAGCTCAGAATCAGATCAAGATCCAGCCAAATCCAATGCATCTTCCTAGTATTAGAAGTCAACACTATGAATATTCTACAGAAGAATAAAAAATGATATCTCAAATATAATCCATAGTAGACATATCAACTGTCTACCACAGAGAAAAGAAAGCAAAGTTTAATATCAGAAGAAAAGTACATATAAATGCTAATTTTAAAAAAGAAGGATATCTCACAGGCTATCTGTTTCTCCAGTTTTGCACCTTAAATTATATTATTTCTTTTTCCAAAGATGAAGGTGGAAGTTCTTCTTCATTGGATCATTCAAGGTTGTAAGGAAACTGTCTGTTGGTTTAATTGCAAATGACAGATAGTGAACATTTTACCAAAAGATAAGATGAAATGTCAGTTGTTACAAAAAGTTAAGCTGAGGCATAAATGCCTTGCCTTCCAGTGGCATATTGTTTCTAAGTCAAGAATTTTAAGATTTTTTTTTTTTAAGGTGGAAGAGGAAGCATTCCGAAAGCATGTACTCCAGGGGGAAAAAGGCTTCTATATTACAAACAATATCTTGAAGAATGTGAGAAGGAAAGGGTTGAAAACTGGCTGCTACACCCAGAGAGAAATATTTCTGGGATTAGAATAAATGGCTTATACAGGGAATATTTGGATGCCTTCAGGTTTTTTTTTTTTCACATGCTTTGTACCTGCATTGATAGGAGCTGGAGCAAGTAACAGGAACTCACCCCATTATGTGGTGCTCGGGTCTCAAAGTCATCATCTTTAATTGCTGAGCCGTCCCATCCCATCCTACCCATATAGCAATTTGAAAGCATGCAAATGTGAATAGATGAATAGGTACCACTAGGAAGGTAATAGCATTTCATGTGCCTCAGTGTATAGTTATGCTGGCCACATGACCACGAAAATGTCTTTGAACAACATTAGTTCCCTCGGATAAGAAATGGAGATGACTGCCATCCCCTAGAGTCAGACATGACTGGGCTGGGGAATCTTTTACTTTACATTAGCTATACCTTTATCCTGCATTGGCAGAAAAGGAGAATTAACCAAAGCTTATTGTATTTGTTTTGATGCAACGTGACTGCCAGGGTTATTCCTATACTAGTAAAACTTCTCCAGCTCCAAAGAACTGTTTGTGTGAGTTTAGGAATTGCTAGCAGTTGGCATTCCATGTAATTCTGAAGTCAATCCTTTATCAAAAGCCCAGGTAATAATATACTGACTTCAAAGAAAGCAGCAGGATTTAAAAAAATGCTCCCTCTAGAGCAGGCCTCTCAAACTGGCAGCCCATGGGCTGGATGCGTCACATGCAGGCCACACCGATCCCAGCTCTGCAAAGGCATAAAATGTCATGATACATCGTGATACATCATGTGACACAATCAAATTTGACATCTGTGCTCTAGAGTGACCATATAAACCGAAGTCCAAGAACATAGGTAAGAAATAGCCTGAAACACAGGTTAAGCTATAAAATTCCATTTCTGGAATTTTAGTTTTAGCTGGTGGGATGCCCACAAGTCATTTTCAAATGCTGAGCATAAGTTGAGTTAGCATTAGCCAGTAACTGATGGACTGAGAACACAGAGAAGTTTTTTGTTTTGTTTTTTGCAAAGTACTTCACACATCAAGTTGTTCAATTAGTTTAAAAACATATTCTGTCTTGGTTAATGATGAGAAAAATGCAAAACAAGGAACAGCCATTGTAGAAGATGCTATTTATTAACAGAGCCAAAGGATTTATGCAAAATATGAGCAGTGAACATAGGAGCAAAAATGAGAAAATGCTACTAAGAGATGCAAGTGGCTGTGGTTTCCTGTGCCCAGATTCAGCCAGCTGGAGTTATCGCTGGCCGTGGGGGGGAGATCTTATCCCCCACGGAAAGGGCTCGCAACTTGGGGGTCCTCCTGGATGTA
>JAEANM010013774.1:0-14268 GCA_017656035.1 Myanophis thanlyinensis | reverse complement strand
ACCATTCTCCTATTCTGGCCCAGCCCCTCTGTCAAATTTTAGAAACCATTGTGGCCCGCGAGTCAAAAAGTTTGCCCGCCCCTGCTCTAGACCTAGGTTCATCTTTGGGTGGGCTAAGAAAGAACTATTTTGAAACAAGGGTAAACTAGTGTCAGTAGACTGAATAATGGTATATGACAGTTTTCTATGTTCCTAACCTGTTTCTGGGCCATGTCCCAGTGAAGAATATCTTCAGTTATATCTTCTGCCTCCCACCTTTCCAACGGTGACTTTTTGGATTTATGAGACTGGATTGGGCCCTTCTCTTTATATAAAGTCCACTTGCTTAAGTTCTCAATGGTGAGCCATGGAAGTAACATTTCAGAATTCAACCAAGTTGTAGGATCACATGTAAGAGGTTGGTGCTGAGACCAGTGTACTTGCTGTGTGGTTTCTGGTTCAATGCTCTGAATGAGGTCTCCCATCTCTTCTTCCTCAAAGTGGCTGGAAGAAGTGCCTTGTGACTTTTTCTTTTCCACTAAAACAGAATTAATAGCTATAACAATGACTATTGCTTATATTTCAAGATATATGAGTCTGGGGTGTCTATTCAAACCCTTGGTCCTTCCAAAGAATGGAAAACAAAAACACTATAGAGATATCACAGTATGGATTTTTAAAAAGTGGGAACATATTGTTTTAAACATTATTTTTCCTCTCAGATTTTACTTTAGATTTTTAAACAATGATGTATCACGGGAAAGAGGTTTGCCTCTTGATTTGGGGATACCTAATTTCAACTAAAAATAAAAGAATAATTGCAGAATCATTCTAAATCATAACTATAAATACTGCAAAGAAAAAAAAGCTATTTTCTAGAAAATAAAATGGGGTAGGTAGGTAGGTAGGTAGATAATCTCCTTTAATGATGTCACATTTGAACTTTGTTATTAACATATGTATTTTGGAGAAATGTGAAGAGCATGCATATTGGACAGTCCATTAATTTGTGTGTGATTTATTTCAATGTCCAACATTTTAATGTATTCATAGTAATGCAGAAGGGAAGAATATAATCAAACTGGGAAATAGACTAAGCACGGCTAAACAAAGAGTAGAGCAGAGAATTGAAACTGATCCCGTTAGTACTGATAAATTTTGATTCTAAGAACCAAAAACATACATAGTCATTAGTAAGAAAATGGAGCCCAAAAAGAGAAAGCACTGGGAACCTAAACTTGGAAGAAAGAGGATACAACAAAAACATTTAGAAAATAACCAGTTGTACATGTTTGACTTCAAAGTCTTCATGTACCACAAAGAATTTTCATTCACTTTAGATTTCATGCGATTGGGCTTACTTAGTATGGATTCATCAACTTGAAAACTGCAAGGAAATCCTTGTGTATTTCTTTTCCCATTATTTCTAGAGATTCCAAGAGAAACATTTTCTGAATTCACTAATTGGTGAACCTGGGGAAATACAATGGCAAACTTATTGTTAGTAATATGATTTTCTTCCTCAGAAAGTTCATTGGACTTCACCCGTGAAAAAACAGCTTCATTGAAGAGATCATTTGAAGTCCTCCCTTCTTGCTGATCCTTTTCTATTAATGTCTCTTCATTTGAAATTTGATCACAATTTGATGAAGAACAAGAATATTCTTTGATATTCAAATCCTTTCTCATGTACTGTCTTGTTGAAGTCTTATTACACTTCTTGGCCAGCCCAACTAAATTAACAATTTTGTTGGCCATTCTTCTCCTGAATTCATATGGTTGGCTGCTCCTCATTCTCTTACCAAACTTCTTGGAGAACCATCCTGAGATGCCAACTGCACGCACTATCTTTAAGAAACGTTGTTTCAAGTTTGCTTTTGTATGAGGTTTATGGCTAAGCCAATGGGTTACTTTCCTAAATGCTGAAATTGTTTGTAACGATTTGTGTCTTGGCTGCTTAAATGTTAATTGCTTTTCACCAGTAGTTTGTTCCCATGCCATCTCCTTGGTCTCTTTTCTGCCTAGAGTCTGGTGTGCAACTGTTTGGACCGTCCCTATTTTTTCCCCATCTGTGTCTTTCTTCTCAGCAGAACATTCTTTCCCTTTAGATCTCAAAAGTGATTTATTTTTTCTTGTATTTTTTTTAAAATGGATACTCTCTGTTTCCTCCAATTCAGAGTCAACTTCTGTTTTCTTTCTGGGAGAAAAAAGTTTGCCAATCACTAATAGCTTGGATTTAGCATGTTTGCTGTCTGCTTTCAGCAGAATTTGAGGCTGAGAATTTGGATATCTTTTGGCCAGAGAAACTACTCCATCCAGCCTGGTTCGACCCACTTGGTTTGACTGCTGTTCTAAACGGGAGGTTTGTTTGGCTGCATCAGATTTAGCAGAAGCCTGACTTCTACATTTTACCAGTGGTGAAGATGTGCTTTGAATGCTGGCCATTTGGTCACTGAAACTTGTATTTTCTTCTACAGTGATGTTCTCTGGAAGGGACTTATTCAAGCTAACATTATGGAACTTTGATCTTGTCATGTCAAGAAGTGCCGTTCCCTTGTTACTGCCACTTTTCCCCCCAGTGCCACTTATCTCAGTTTCAGTATCTTCTCTTCCATCTCTACTTTCCTCAGACTCTTCTTTACCACTTTCACATTCAGGTAGATTCCCATGGTCCCAAGAATCTCTCTCGTCTTCAGTGTGGCTTCCGCTGTAGTTTTCTGGGCTGCTTTCATCATTGGTTTGCTCCTGGCTGTCACTCAGCAGATCTATTCCTGTCACTGAACTTCCATCCTTCCTCTTTACTTTCTCATTTCTCTTAAAATAATTTTCCTTACTTTGAAAGTCCTTTTTCTTCTTTTTGACCTCAGGCTTTTCTTCCCTTTGCCTAATTTTTCTCTGAGATGCCCGATGACTACTTCTTTCTCTGGCAAACTGGTTTTCTACAAAAGCTGGTTGGTATTTCTCACCAAGGTTATCTTCCCAAAAGCTTCCCTTCTCTATTGGTTTGAACTTGGTCTTGCCTGCCCCTTTATTTCTAGTTCTTTGGTTCCACTTGGATTCATCTTGGGAATCCAAACATGATGAATCTTCTGAATTCACAGGATTTGCTTTGGAAAGCGTTTTAGCGGACTTCTTAGCCTTTATTGCTTGCCTTTCCTTGTTTTTTCTGTTGTACCTCTTACTGCTGTTAGAGTGAGCATCCCATTTAGATTGTTTTCCAGTTCTATTATAATTTCTTCTTTGGCGTGGTTCTTGCTTCCAAGAGAAGTCTTCCTCACTTTCTATTCTGAAAGATTCTGCATCAGGAACAGTTTTATACCTTCTTGCTGGCCCTTTATCTTCCTCTTTCAATGCATATTTCTCACGATCTTCAATACCTCTTGGTTTGTAGCTTTTGACAATGACATTGTGTAGTTGCTCTGAACTCTGATATTCTGGTCTCTGGGTCCTTTTCTTAGTTTTCTCACCCAAATAGGTTATTGGTTCTCCATATCTTCTCTCGGAATGACCGTCTCTGGTTTGTCTTTTTCCTTTTACTTCTTTGAAGCCACTCCTTCTTTCTCCTTTTGTCAGATCTTTCCCACTTTTTGTCAGGCTTTGTAGGGAAATACGATCCCCATCCCGATCTGAGAACTTATCATCAGAATTAATTTCTTCATCGCTCTTTCTTTTCTTCTGTCTTTTCTTCTGCCTTTTAAATTCTTCAGCATGCTTTTCCTTTTTGTGGGAAGGATTGCTGGGTTTCTTTTTTCGACGTGTGTTTTGATCTGCCTTAGATTGGGAAGGCGCCATTTTTCTTTATTTGTGAGGACATCTGTGGTGGGGAGGAAGAGAAAAATGCCATTTCTCTGTCCAAATGTTTGCAAATAGCAATCCTTATATGCAATGCAACACACCTACAGGCAAGATTAATAATTTCTGTATTATCAGAGGTCATTCTGTCCCCCAGGATTTTAGGGACTTGCCAGCCCAACCAACACTTATGTTTTACTATACATATCAAGACAGTAAGGACATCAATGTTTTATTATTCCAACACACCTATGATATTACAACCAAAACTTGTGCAAAATATTACAGAAAAAGGTAATCTTTCTATCTTATATTTTACACCCGGATTTTAAATACAATTTCCTTCCTCTCTGCATTGAGACTGAGGGCAATTTTTTTTTTTTTTTGCTGCTCCTGAATTAAAGAGTTGGGAGCATTAAACTTTTCAAATGCAATTCAAATGCAGTCCTAGCAGGAAGGATGGATCCTATGCAGTTTATGATAAGTCCAAAATTACAGTTTCTGCTTATGTCAATAAAGCAAACAACCTGGGAGCTGCACTAATGCATTATTTCACTAGAAGGAAAGATATGAAACTAAGGTGAATAGTCATCAAGTACAGAACGTTTTTCTCAAGCACTGAGCACCTGCAGATATATTTTCTTTTTAAATTCTTCTTAGGAAAAAAAACAGCAATCCTATTCCATGGAAATTGAAAAGAATAAATTGTATTCTAAAATCAAACAAGCAATATTGTGTCCCCAGCAACAACTGTGTCACAATCTGCTGATAGGGAGTAGGTGAAAAATATTATTGGGTATGAGAAAGAAAAACTCTACATTTGACAAATAGTTAGGTCTGATGTTGATTTAAATAGGGTTTCAACTTTTTCTATTTAGCTAGAATAATTGAGATTTCTAACAAAAGTGATAACATACATAACTGTTAGCTTTTTGCATTATAACACAAGTAAAATTCAGACATGCAAACAGTCCTATTTGTCTATCTTACATTAATATAAGTTAATTTGGTAGACTGTCCTGCATCCCAAATGAATGGAGCTACCACAGCAATAACATTTTATTGACTTGGGATCTAACCCCATATTTTCAGTGCATCCTGATTTAAAAATGTTTTCATTCTAACTAAAAGTTCTATTTTATCTTAATATTGAAAAAGCAAGCATATTTTTTTTCACTTGTTCCTACTTACCTGTCCATTCTGATTTCATTTAAGGGATTAGTTGTGATGAAGTTAGTAGAACTCACACTTTTGCAAAACTAAGCAAACCATGTTCCTTATTTCTCTAATAACCAGTACAGGTCTTTCCAGTATTTATAAGCATATCCGCTTTGGTAGCAAACTTTGGTTGAACTAGGAAGTCTATGCAGTGAGGAACAGAAGGATGAAGGAGAAAGCTAGTATCAATAATTCAAGATTCTGTATGGCACAATTGAACTTTTCAACCAACAATGGCACCAGGTGGCTAGCAGTCCTCTGGCAAAATAGAACCAATGAGTTTTGATTGAATGTAGAGGACATGCCAGATTCACACACACAAGCTGCAAAAATGGGAGCTTAAAAAACCCTGTGGATTTTACATTGGAATTAACTCAGGAATCATCATGACTGCATTTTAAAGTTATGTATTCCTGATTGTGAGATATGGATTTAAAGCTGGATGTTCTTAAATAATTTTGTGTATTAAAAAGAAAGCAAGGACAAAGAATCCTACAGCATTTGAAAACCTAATGAATCAATTGTGGTACAAACTTTTATTTGCCAGTAGAAATGTACTGCTAGGCACAGAGAGAAGGAAAAGAGTCAAATGAAGCTCAGCGAAACAGATTTCCTAAAGAGGAGAGAAGGAGGGGGGGAACCCTCCTCAAATGGTTAAATGATCCAATTAATGCTAATGTGCCCCTATCCCAGCTAATAATAGCAAGGTCAAAAACTAATTGTTTTGCCACTCTAAGCCTGAGAGTATTAAATCTGCATATCAATTCAAAGCCAGCAACTTTAGGCTGAGGCCTTCTCTTTTTCTGGTGAAGCCTGGCAGCTGGGTGGATTCAAGAAAACCCATCCCCAATATTTGAGTAACCATTGGGCTAAATGAGAGCAGAGAAGAGTACCTACAACAATTCGATTTTCAGAATTGTATCAAAGTTACTGATCCCAACGTTGTGGGCTCTTGTTTCATGTATCTTGCTTGGAAGGTGGGGGAATATACCTGTACTTTGAGAAATGCTGGTTTCCTTGGGTTCCGCTTAATGCAGGACGGTTTTGAGATGGAACCAAAAGTAGAGAAAAAGAGCCATGCGAAAAAGCAAGGAAGAATACCCACCTCTTGTCTACTAGGTAAGAAAGCAACCTGTAGCACTGATGGAAGAATTGGCAAAGGAGCTTGCTGTTCTCTCTTTCCTCCATTACTGCATTTGTGGTTGCCGTATATGGCCGTTTGCTAAATGGCATCCCACCTGAAACTTAATTGACAACCTCTCCCAAACACTCTCTTTCTCCGATATAATAATATTATTCCATGCACGCATGTTCTTTTCCAAAGAAAAATGCTGCCCTCCCACCTTTACTCCACCTCTTTTTGAAGGTTTTCCATCTCAGCTGCTAAATAAATCACCATTATTTTTTTGGTAGATCATGGATTAGAGCAGTGGTCACCAACCACTGGTCCATGGACCACTGGTAGTCCGCAAAAAAATTTTGGTGGTGCACAGAAAAATTATTTGCATTTTTTTATATTGCACTAAATCAGGAGTTAGTCATTAGGCAGATCATATTAGTGGTCCAATGTATTTAAAATTATGAATTTAGTGGTCCCTGAGATCCAAAAGATTTGGGAGCCCTGGATTAAAGGATGGAGGCTTCTTACCCTACCCAAGTCCCCTTGTTGCACCAGGCCTGCCCTCTCACCATCATCACCCTGTCAGGAAAACTCAGGGGCTGGTTGGTGGGAGATCCACAGACTGAACCTCGCTTTTCAGTAGCAAGGCACTCATCCCTGGGTTTTTGCAAAGCTATTTTGTCCGTCTGCCCCGGGGCGATGGAAAGAGTCGAGAGGGAAGAGAGCTTGAGGCGGCGTTCAACGTGCAGTTATCTATTGTTAAAAAAAGGAAGAAAAAAAAAAGGCAGCTAGATCCTGCACCCCCGCAAGGTCGTTAAGATAAGACCTGGATGCTAGCCCTTCTTTTGCATGTTGGGTGGGGCCTGAATCTCTTCCTCGGCCCGTAAGAGGTTACTTAGTTAACAACCACTTACGTTTGGGGGGTGGGGGAGGCGAGAGGAGAGAAATCTCCCAAAAGCCGATCCTGATTTACACTCTTTTTTTTCTTGGTCCTTCCTCCAATCGCTTTCCAACCAGATAGACTTCGCTTTTCCCGAGAGCTCGCGCCCCGGGACTGAACGTTTGGAAAGAAACAGGTTAGTTCGGGTTTTCGTGGTTTCCCCCTCATGTATATATAGATATGTACGTATCTTAGAGAGAGAGAGAGAGAGAGAGATTTCATGATTCCAAGTTTGGCCCCCTACAAGTCGGAAAGTATCTCATTCGAAGGTAACTCGCTCTCTTTTCCCTTTTGATGCGTCTCGCCCGCTTCTTTTTCCAAGGCCAGAAGCTGCCAAGGGGGAAGCCTGCAAAATAGAGGCCGCGGGGATAGTTTGGGGAGGTGGGGAGGGCTTTGGCTGCCCCTTCCCCACCTCCGTTGTGCTCATTTCTAGTCTGTGCTGATGATTTCCTCCATCAGATGAAAAGACCTAGTGAAAAAGACAGATCATCCTGGACTCAAGACCACACTTGGCACCAAAACGTCCGTTGCTGAGCAAGG
Organism: Myanophis thanlyinensis; assembly: GCA_017656035.1. Lineage (NCBI taxonomy): Eukaryota > Metazoa > Chordata > Lepidosauria > Squamata > Homalopsidae > Myanophis > Myanophis thanlyinensis. The sequence goes on along the minus strand of JAEANM010013774.1, from coordinate 6,679 downwards.
CAGTTGTTAAGTGAATCATGCGTGATTTTATGACTTATTTTGCCACAGTTGTTAAGCAAATTACTATGGTTGTTAAATGAATCTCATTGTCGTTATGGAAATCCATCTTCCCTTGTTGATTTTGTTTTGTCAGAGGCCGCCTGGAAGAGGCCCCGAACGGCAATCGCCTGACCCAAGGGCACTGCAACCCCCATAAATGCACGCTGGGGCCAAGCCTCCGAATTGTGGTCACATGACCATGGAGATGCTGTGCCAGTCGTAAGTGTGAAGACGGGTCACGAGTCACTTTTTTTCAACACTGTTGCAATTTCAGTCGTTAAACAGATGACTGTAGCAGCTGAGTTCCCCTGCCTTTTTTTATAAAGTTTTTTTATTTTTGAAACAAACATACAAAAGACATACACAACATAAAAAACATACAAAACTAAAAAAAAAGAGTCATCCAGTTCTATACTTACAGTGTATCTGTTGGTTACAAAAAAACAATATTTGTTGTGCCATTCTTCCGTAGTCTTCTTTTATAATTATATTCTAGCTCCCCTGTTTTTTGAAACCATCCCTCAGGATTTCTCTGCCTGAACTGGGCCCATCGTCCCCCTTCTTTGGTCTTGCCATCGATTATTTGAAGAACTCTTTGTTGCTGGATTTGCCACCTCTCCCCCCCCTTTTTATTATTATTATTATTATTATCATGGTTAATAAGTTTGAAGTTACAATATGAACTCCTCTGTGCGCACGGGTCCTTTTCCTTTTGCCGACTGAACGAATGAGATTTATTTTCGAAGCCCGGCTGTGGACTAACGTGAAAGGGACCGGGATGAAAGGGGATTCAACCGAAGGACCGGAGCTGTCATGAGCCTGGGCGAAAACAAGAGACAACTGTGCATGTGGAAAGAAAAGAAATCACGGTGGTTGTCATCACTGCTGCAAAAGGGAGGCGGGGAATGTCAGGGGGCTGCGGAGAAGGACAAAGAAATGGAGGCACCCCTTCCCCAGATCAAGAGAAACTCCCTGGCTGCGGCCCACTTCGGCATCTTCTGAGCACGTGGGGCAGGAAGCGGGGAGGGCCTGCATCAGGGGGGTGGGCCAGCAGCCCTGGGATCAGATGGAAACTAACAACAGCTGCAAAAATTGGAGGGGTGGTGGTGGTCAGCTTTCTGAAACCTTGTGCACATTTACAGACATTCCTCACCCTCCCCCCCCCTCCGTAAGTTTCCTGGTTCAAGTGAAACCTGTTTTCGGAAAAGGACTACGTAAGGTGCTGGTTGCCATGGCGTCTCTTCCTGGCCCTCCCCTCCCCCCCATCCCCTTCACCCAAACAGATGGGACCCAGCTGTTGAGTCAGAGCCAACATATGTGCCTCTGAAAGACTTGGGCCTGGGGCTGCGGGTGGGCTTCAGAGGCGAGAAACTTCCCCTGTTGCTGGCACTTGGAGGGAGGGCCAAAGACCGCGGTGCCCACAAACAGAGGGAGGAGACAAGCCTCACGGGACTTTCTAGAGGTGGCTCTACTGAGCAGGTCCATTTCTCCAAAAGAGACAAACAGCAGTCACAACTGGCGACCTCTTGGATAGGAAAGGAGACCAGAGGGAGATGAAAGAACTCTTTCACATCAATGGGAAGATGGACCTTTTTAAGCCCAAAAAGGTCAGTTGTGGCATTTGGCTCCTCAGGGACCATTGGAGAAGCAGTTGCAGTTCTCAGATCTTTGGGTAGACTCTCCAAAGGCAGATGGGATTCCTGATCCTTCTGGATTATTACAAGCGAGCGGTCAGATGAGGAGACCTGAACTCATGGGTACCCTCACACTGCAGTGAACGAGAACACACGTTCAATTTTGCAGTATTTGAGATTGTTGGACGAGCAGGTAAAAAAACAGCCAGGGAAGTGATAGAAGCCTGGGAAACAGCCCCTCCTCAGTCAACAAGAGTGCTGATTTACTGTCAGCTTATCAAGTACTTAGGACTGTGATGGCGAACCTATGGCACTCTCTCTGATGGCATGCAAACTGTCACCCCAGTTCAGCTCTGCCGTGCATGCACATGTGCCTCCTGCTAGCCAGCTGCTCTTTGGGTCTCTGCAGCACATGCGTGGGGGATGGGCCGTGTGCATGGAGGCGTGAGTGCATGTGCAGGGGGACACACGCACATGCTTGGGGGGCAGGGCACAAGCAGGGCCATGCAGATGTGTGGGGCACCTGCACGGGGCAAGGCATACACTTGCAGGGGGCATGTGCGGGGGCCATGCACGCATTTCATTTTGGGAGTTCAGGTGCACGGACACACATTTGTGCCCTCATGCATGCACTTTGGGCACTCGGTCTGGAAAAGGTCAGCCATTCACTGACTTAGGAGGTGAGGGCTGGGCAGCACAAGCAAATTATAGAAGCCAGCCATCAACACCCCCTCCCAATTAACCTTTAAAAAGCCACATTCAACAGATAGGATCCTACAAGCCACGTTGATTGGCTGCAGCTTCCTGGATTAGAAAATAGTCTTTTCCTGGGATATCAGAGACTGAATCCAGCCTCACTGCTTGCCAGTGGGGCCTGAATCTCTCTTCCTGGCTCCCCCTATGCCAGTGATGGGGAACTTATGGCATGGGTGCCACAGGTGGCACGCAGAGCCATCTTTCTGGGCACACAAGCTGTCGGCCAGTTTACCTCCAGATGGGCATGTATGTGCGATTATTGCATTAATTCATGCGCGATTGCAGAGACCCAGCTGGTCTTTGGGTGTCCACTGTACATGCACATGATTGCAGCAGGAAGTCCAGCTGGTCTTTGGAGCTCTCCTGCACATGCACATGTGATTGCTCATGTGTGCATGAATGCTGCACACATACATTGCTGCATGCATGCAGATGGTGTGGTTGCACATGCAGCGCATGTGGAGGAGCTGCATGCAAGTGCAGATGGCACGCACAAAGCACATACTTTTCGGCACTTGGTAAGTAAAAGGTTTGCCACCACTGCTCTATGCCATGCAACAGATTGAGTCAGGCAGCATGGAGGCTTTTATCCTCTTCCTTGACCAAGGAAGAGGACAGGAGCTTGAGGAAAGGGCTTGGAGGGCTGGTGCATGTGGGTTCAAGAAAGAGGGTCTCGGAGAAGGTCCAGGACGCCCTTCCCTACTCAAGACCATTGGCCTCAATTTCAGCCCCTCTGGCACTGGAGGCTAAAACATACGACAAATGAGTGTGCGAGCAGGGAAGAGAAAAACTAAGGGTGACATTATCATGTCTTCCAGTCTTCCAATATTGGAGAAATAGAGAGAAAAGGGGGTTGACCTGTTCTCCACAGGTCCTGTGGATAGGACAAATAACAGAGGGAAGCTAAGAAGAAGACATCCAACCTAGAATGAGGGAGAAATTTCAGGTCAGTAAGAACAATAAATCAATGGAATAGCTCCCCCCCTCCCCCAAGTTGTGGGTGCTCCATCACTGGAGGGTTTCAAGAAGGGATTGGACATCCATTTGTCTGGAATGGCATGGGGTCTCTTGAGCAGCATGCTGGACTGGAAGACCTTCAACCAAGATCCCTTCCAACTCTGTTCTTCTGTAAGCGTATGTTAACCTTGTACAGGTAGAGCAGCATCTTTTAAGAACCTGTCCCTTCCTGCATTTAAAAGAAAATGATCACAGCTCACCTGTTCTGTAGCTCCCACTGCTCCTCACTGGTAGAAGATCAAGGCTAGTATCTTCCTCATGAAGGGACTTCTTATGACCCACCTGATCTGAAGAATAAAGAAGACTGGACACCAAGCACCATGAGCCCAGCAATGGAGTGTGGTTGCAGTACCTCTCCCTTGGCTCTCCATTGTCCTCCTGCAGTGCTCTGTTCTTCATAAGACACACCAGAGAATGCCTCCCATCTCTGCCTGGCTTTCACTGGTAGCCGAGGGAAGATCAGGAATGACCACTGTTGGATGTGGTCACGTGTGAACATGGGCCTCCTCTCTCTTTTCTGGCACCAGAGGGGTCAAGCTATGGCAGCACTCGGCTCCTCTGATGAACCCCCGTCTGGTGTTTCCCCAGGGATGCCATGTCTGTGTGACACTTCCTGGCTCCCACAATGCCCTTACAGACTGAGAAGCTTGTGGGGAACATTCCTTTCACAAACTCAGGAGATCTTCCACATTTTCCCAGTCCAGAATTCGGGTGTGCCAACGATGCCTTCGCCCCAGAATGGATTTTTCCACACATAGAAAGCTGACATGCCAGGGGAAAAGGTCATCAGCCTCCCTTCCCCCCAATGGCTGCTAAGATTGAAGACAAGAGGCCAAATCTGAATCAATCAAGCAACCTTAAGATCGACATGACTGACGCATTGAATTATGATGATCATTTTAGAAACATCAGAAGGCGCATCTTTTCTCTCTTCAACATTGGTTGAAGGACCATGATATACGATGGAACAATGTCAAGATGTCATGATGTACTGTATATACGGTCGTGTGGCAAGGGTTCATTTTTCATTACAATGACACATAATCCAACCTGGCTAGAAATATGACAGCATCTTTTTTTTTTGAATCAGCAGCCAAATAATCAGCCAGATTTAATCACAAGAGTATTCAGTTTGAAGAGAAGATTGGTCCTGAAATACTTTGCTGGACCACATGATCTCTTGGAAGGTATATTGCTTATGTGCTAAATATGGAATGCCAAAAATGGTATATAATATATTTGTGGCTTGATGAAGCAGTCAAAAACAAATAGTTGGAGTTCTGATGGGTTTGCAGGGTATCTCTCCTGCCTGATAGTCTCTCTTTTAAACAGTAGCTTAACATAGCTCAGACATCCAAAGTTCTACACTTCGATCTGAAGAACAAAGAAGACTGGACACCAAGTGTCATGAGCCCAGCAATGGAGTGAGTATAGTTCTATACTTTGGAAGGAAAAATCAAAGGTATAATTGTAAGTTGTGGAGAATCACAGTAGGTACTGTCAGGATCTGGGATCTTGGAGAATCACAAGCTGACCATCAATCAATTCTCTGGTACAGCTTCAAAATAAGGAAATGCACTCCTAAACTGTCCAACAGAAGTACAGTGTCAAAACAAGAGAAACCCTGTCTTGGTGTGACTTCTAGTCCTGAGGACAGGATTAGAAGTAACAATTAGAAACTTACCAAGGAGAGATCTAATCTAGAATTAAGGAGAAAAATCCTAATAGTGAGAACAACTAATCAGTGGAATGGTGCTCCATCATTGGAGGTGTTTAAGAAGAGATTGGACACTCATTTGCCCAGAACAGTATAGGATCTCCTGCTTCAGCAAGGGGTTGGATTAGAAGACCTCCATGGCCCCTTCCAACTCTATTATTCTGTGAAAGGGCCCAGATTGTTGGGTGCAATATGCTGACTTTGTAAACCGCTTAGAAAGGGGCTTTAAAGCACTTTGAACTGGTATAGAAGTCTGTTGCTATACTCCCAGAATATGGCATCCAGTTCTGGGCACTGCATCCTACAGAAGACATAGAGAACCTGATAGGTTTCCTAAGTATTACTATCAATATTGTGAATGGGAAACGTGAAAGGATATCTTCTGCACGGAAGTGGTGAAGCCTTGGAATGAATGACTCATCGTTGGATTTCCAGTGTTGGGAATTAAGGCGAGAACAAAAGCGATCGATGGGACCAGGCCCTCAGTCTGATAAAATGGCTTTCAAATCAGCCACTTGGGTGTCCAAAGCTTGGGATTTCTGAATTATTAACCTGAAGATTCCAAAATGCATGCCCAATCAGCCAGAAGATCATTTCCATGTAACCTGACATTTGCCGCTCTAGTAATTTCTGTGCTGTAAACCTGCTTGGGGGAAACGGATCATTGTCTTTGTCTTGACCTAACTAGGTTACAGGAAGAGAAAACCGGCTTTGGTCCCCCAACAATGCCCTTCCCCATGCATTTGGCTTCTGTTCCCCTCTCACAGCCTCCTTTCTCCTAACCAGCAAGCATTTCATTATCTTGTAAAGTAATTAATATGCACAAAGAAGAGGAAATCCCTGCTTCAAATTCATTTCACTTAGGAAATCAATCTGATCGCTCCCAAGGGATTCACCTGCCAGATTTAATTACAAATCATTTAACATGTTTCAGATATAATAGAGACTAGTTTGTAGTGTTGAAGAGGTGCATTTGCAAGCAATGGATTCTGGACATACATTTATTTAGAATGTGTTTTTTTTTTATTTAGAACATTTACATGGCTACCCATCTTAAAAGCATAGCAGCCAATACCCAAAAGAGAAAAACGATATTATAAAACTCGGACAAAGAAATTAAAAAAATATATTTAAAAGCAGTTGCAATACAACCGCTCAGACACCACATAATTAACTTTTACCAAAGGAACACACATCCTGGGCTTCACTAAGATGCTGGCTCTGGAGAAAATCCAGATCTTCACAACCTTAGAATAGAATGGAAAATAAACCTGGGAGGAGCCTTGGAGGTCTTCTAATCCAGCCCCCTTCTGAAACAGAAGATTCTAGACCATTTTAGACAAATGACTGTCCAGTCTCTTCTTAAAACCTCCAGGGATGGAGGCAACTTCTGGAGCAGGGGTGAAATTCAGCCGGTTCAAGACGGTTTGCTAGAACCAGTAGTAAATTTTCTAAGCAGTTTGGAGAACCGGTTGTTAAAAGAAATCTCCTTTTGTTTTTTTCCACTTTACAGGGT
>JAEANM010013773.1:0-14268 GCA_017656035.1 Myanophis thanlyinensis | reverse complement strand
TCCCTCCCTTCCTTCCTTCCTTCCAAACAATTTTCCACTCCTACTGAGAGGAATTGGTAGGATTTGCAAATATGTGGTTGTTGATTTTTGTAATGGGAAACCACATAGCTACAAAATCCAGAGTAAGATTTAAGCAGTATTGTAGGAGTCCTGAGGAACTGACAAGTTTTATTTTATTTTATTAAAATTAGAGGATGTCTTGCCATGCTTGTGGCACAACTCCAGTTTTTTTTTTTTTTTGTTTCCTATGTGCTGCAAAAATCCTGCTAACTTTAAACAGCATTTACTAAACAGATGGTTAAATTTTCAGTATCTTCTCCAAAGATTTGTATAGAGAATAAATTCATACATTGGGAGGACATAGAATAGATGAAGAAGTCTGGGAATTGATTATTGATGAGCCCCTATAAAACAGAATGCAAATGGGTCTGTTTGAATAGTGTTTCATGAAGGTACAGGTAGTCCTCAACTTATGACCATAATTGAGCCCAAAATTTATGTTGTTAAGTGAGAAATTTCTTAAGGGTGTTTTGCCCCATTTTACGACCTTTACTGCCATAGTTGTTAAATGAATCACTGCAGTTGTTAAATTAGTAACATGTTTATTAAGTGAGTCTGGTTTCCCCATTGACTTTGCTTGTCAGAAGGTTGCAAAAGGTGACCTGGGGACATTGCAACCATCCATAATGAATGTGAACCAAGTGCCAAGCATCCAAATGTAAACCATGTAGACTATGAGGATGATGAAATGGTCATAAGTATGAAAAATGGTCATAAGTCACTTTTTTCAGTCACATTGTAACTTTGAACGGCCACTAAAGTGAACTGTTGTAAATTGAGGATTACCTGTACATGCTTTGAGAGAGTTTGTGCATGCCGGAAGATTCGAATCCAGGACTCCTGCATTGGCACATGCACAACAGCTGCCCAACAAATTAAACATTGATTCCCAATGTGCCCACCCCAACATAGGCAGACATATAAATAACCCCACAAAAAAGATGCCAGGCTTTGAACTATGGGTAGTCCTTGACTTACAACAGTTCATTTAGTGACCGTTCAAAGTTACAACAGCACCAGAAAATGTGACTTATGGCTGTTTTTGAAAGTTATGACCTTTGCAGCATCCCTATGGTTTATGTGATCAACATTTGGATGCTTGGGAACTCTGTTTCATATTTATGACCGTTGCTGTGACCCAAGGTCACGTGATCACCTTTTGCGACCATGGGGAAGCCAGATTCTCTGAACAACCGGACTACTAACGTTATCAACTGCAACGATTCACTTAACAGCTGTGGCAAGAAAGGTCGTAAAATGGGGCACTTAATGTCTCACTTAACAACAGAAATGTTGGGCTCAGTTATGGTTGTAAGTCAAGGACTACCTGTACCACGTCAGCAATGGACAATCCTGAATAGGATTCTCACCTCACCTGGCATCTGCTAGGTTTCTCTGTACAAACGGGGCATAATATCCTCCGCTCAGTGTGTTACTTCAAAGTCCACATAAACCATAGATCACATCGTGACTGGCTATAAGCTGAGGGCAGTATCTGCTTTTTTTTTTTAATTGAAACGATGCTGCGCTTCAATGATTAGAAGCCCTAGACATTGGTATTTGAACATAGATCTTTTTTAACATTTATATGTTATTGCGTTTTACTAATCTAAGTGAAATGTTAATATATACTGCTAGTCCTCGTATGATATATCATGCATTAAGTAATAAAACGGAGGAGGTTAATTACCTCCCAACACGCTAGAAAGATAAATTGCATGTGATGACAGTAATTGCTCCCGTCCTTTCTTGAGAACCATTGGAGATAAATCACCAATCATTTTGTTGCTGACTTGCAGTTTTGGCAACCTGTCTGGCTGCTTTTACAATTCAAGTTGCATAAAGCCTTTGGTTTGGACTGGAGTGGTTTTTTCTCCTTTGTAGGATCTTTTCTGCTGTGTACATGTGAGGACATGGAGAAGTTGTCACATAAATCTCTGGGGCATCTGTCTTTTCCCTTGGAGGGAACAAGTTCTAACCAGCAAAAATAGTTTGGAAACTGACAAATGTGTTACAAAAGCATTGTCTTAATTGTTCACATTTACAATAATACTAGAATCACGGGTCCCTTCACAAATCAACTTAAGCAATCTTAACTTTAGGGTGTGGGAAAGCCAACAAAGAGCACACCTTATCTTTTCCATGGATTTCTTTTTTCTTTTGGCATAATCATGGTTCACTCATTTCGGTTATTTAGTACAGGTGGAAAAATCTCTTACTAGATTCCCAGGTCCCACTAGCATCTATAACTTTGCTTTCATTTTCTACAGTAAGAAAAATATATTACTACCATTTCATCTGTTGGGGTTCCCTTTCTGAAACCCTACTGAAAACTTCTGAATCATATTAGATAGGAAAAGGTTTTGCTCAGAGATGTAAACCACATTCTGAAGTTAGTCATTCCCCCCCCCCCCCCATTTATATAGAAAATGTGAAAGTAACATACTCATCTTCCTTTCTTTATTCAGCAAAATTACATACTGGTAGACGAAGAACTACACCAGGAACTGAACAGCAACATGATTTTTTTAAAAGTAAATTGAGCATTTTTGGATTCCTCCTAATACCCTTTCCACTACTCCATACTTCCTACACTTTCTTAGTCTGAAGACCCCCTTTTAATATACACATCTCACCCACCACTTAGGATCACAATTGGTCCTGGAATCTCAATCATTGAATAAAGCAGTTATTAAGCGAGATGCCATATGACCGCTTCACTCAACTGTCTCAATCCCAGCCCTCCTAGCTGCAGTTAAGTGGAGCCCTGCGAAGAAGACCAAGGCCTAGAGACTCTCACTGCCCCACCAGTGAGAACAATGACTTTTAGCTAGCATTTTTGCAGGAGATGGGAAGAAATCCCTTTGCACGCAAAAGAAACAGACCTCAAATTCAATGTCCCTTCCACTTGAAACCTTCCATGCTGGTTTCCCCATTGATTTTCTGGGGAAGCCAACAGAAGATCGCAGTAGTGATCAGAGGACACTTAGCAACCGGTTGTGAATGTAATTGGTTGCCAAATGTCCAAAATTCAGTTATGTGACTGTTGGGGAGTTTCATGATGGCTGGAAGTGCTTTATGGGCCGTGTTATAAAAGCACCTATTCTGAGTCCTTGGTGATTACAAAGAGTTGTTAAATGGTAATATGTGGAGGACTATAAAAAGCTTTGCAGAAGTCACTCCATTAATCACTTTGGAGGGTCATAAGACTGCAAATATTAGAAGCCCTGTCCTTTTGATGGGAGTGCACCTAAAGAAAGCAACAACTGAGGGCAGGAGAAATTTTCCAGTGCCCCTCTTTTTCCCAAGCAAGGGACAGATTGGTCAAAACAAGACCTTTGCATTGCGCAAAGAACCTCAGGCTGCCATCATCTGACTTTAGCATAATATACAGTATTGTTCCTTTGTACTCTGATAAGAGGTATTAATTACATTTGTCATTGTGGCATTTAGGAGCATCTTCTTTAAAACTCAGTCTTCCTGATTTTAACCAGAATGCCATCTCTGTGAGGTGTTCCAATATCCTGGGCAACACTCAATTAGATATTAGATTGCTTGACATCTCTATCGTTATGCTACTAAAACTGTAATTTTAGAGAAATTGGCAAATGTGTGGCTGCTTCAGTGCCGCCATACCACCTCCTGGAGGTTCAGTAGACCAATCCTGCCCCTAGCCCTGCAGGGGCTAGGTATACCGGCCCATCCTTCAGCTCTCTCTCCCCCCCCCCCCCCCCCCCCCAAGATTGACTGGTCCCATCATAGTCCTTTTACAGGCTAATTTACAGTAGTTACACCATCAACAAGTTGGCAAGAAGAGTTGGAGGTTACTCCTACAGCGTTGCCCTTGTTCATTCTGTTTCCCTGTTTAGGTAATGAAGTATCTCTGAAACAACCTCACGGCTCACATGTTGTTTAATAATTATTAATCCTGTCATTTCATTTTGATGTTGACAAATTGAGTTTTAAAATGAAGGATTAGATTTCTAGACCATCTACTAAATAATAAGAGGAGTGTGTTTATGTGTATTTATATACAAATCATTTTTGGCTTTGGGGCAACTGGAAGAGATAAATATTTCCCAGTCTCTGCACACTCCCACTTTGTTGACAACAGTTAATTATTCATAGAATGTTCTGACCTTTTTCCATGCTGCTAAGTTAATGTCTATAGCACCTTCTAAAGATACAACTTAAGCTTTTATAATGAGCCTCCACAAACATAAGCTCTCAACAGCAGCTTGAAGAGAACTTGGAGTACATGCCAAATTGTTTGTTTTAGTGTAATTCAGCTTCCATAATTCAACTTTGGAGGAAGTATTTTATAAACACATTCCTTCTCATTTCACTCTTTTAGAATGTAACAGAATAAAGCATTTGCAGTATCCTGCTTAAGATGAATTGTACAGCAGGTGGGGAATCTTGCATGGTTTATGTTTAATTCTTTAAGAGATTTGATAAATAAAATTAATGCCTTATAAAATAAATCTCTGAGCCGTGTATAATTACTACATGGTGTTACAACTAGCATAGCAAAAAATAGAAATTTCAATTAGTGAACGAGAGTAACGATAAGCAGAGAACTATAAAAACATGCCGAATCAGAAATCCCAGTGCAAATCCTTTAGGATTAAAACCATCATACAATAAAATCTAAAACATGGAAGACCAAACTAATGATTTGCATATACCAAAGCAAGTTTTACTAGGATTTTGTCTCTTTTTGCAACACTCAATGTCAGAATTGAAGGGTGTCTTTAAACCAGTGATAGTGATCCTATGAGACACATGCCAAAGATGCCACACCATGTTTTGGGTGACATGCCAGTATTTACCAACATCCAATAACTATTCTAGCACGTATGTGCCATTCTCACACTCAATTTTTGAAGACTGCAGAGGTTATGTGAGAATGGGATATGCTCTTGTGTAGCCTTCAGAACCCTCTAAAATTCATATGATACAACCATGTTCTCGCTTGGTCTTTGGAGCTGCTGAAAAACCTCCCAGAATCCTCAGCCCATCTTCAAATGGCCATGGTTGAGAAGCACTGCCTTTTGAAGGGTTATGAATATACATTTGATGATATGTATGCATGCAAACTTCCAAATGATCAAAAATCTTGAAAGGTGAACAGGTGGGACCCAAAGATTCTATGCATCTCCCACTCCAGAACAACGCAGACATTCATGTTGCTGATGCGAGAGGTCAGATCCAAGCAGGAGCCAGCTTTTTAAAGCAGAAATATAGTATGATTTTGGGTAGTCTCTGGTAGAAATGGTACATTTAAGGTAGTCCTCAGCTTACAACTGGTCAAAGTTACAACCAACCAGAAAAAGGGACCCGAATTCAAAGTAAAGTTCTCCACAATCAAGTTATCAAACTTCGAGCATTTGGCAACATTGCCACATTAAGGGCCATTTGCGGTGTCCCATGTGAACTATGTTTCTTATTATGGTTTTTCTGGAAACCAGAACTTACTTCCAGTTTTTAACAAAACTACCCCTATAGTGAACCATTGATTTGCTTTACAACTGCCACCCCCCAAAAAAAAATATCATAAGATTGGATCGATCACATGACCAACCTATTTTATGACTGTTATGACATATGGCCATAATGGACAAAACTCCATTACAGTCATATGATGAGAATTACTTGTACTGGCTGCCCATCTGTATCATGGTCATTATTCATGTCCATTTTTTATGACTGTGCATATCAAGGGAAAAATAATAAACATATTGCACACTAAATAGACTCATATAAAATCCAAATCACCTTGTTTGGATGTAAGAACAATTGTTTCAAGTGATCTGCAGTCATTGGAAATTGGTTACTGGTGCAAAATTGTGGGATTTGGTGCATCTTGTTTTGCTGAGTTCCTATCTAATAGTTCTGTGATATTTTTTTTTTTAATATGGACTGTCAATTTGCCAAGTTGCTTGTTTAGTAATGAATTAACACTTCCAGCAGATAATTGAATGTTTATGAACTTTTCCCATAATGAAGTCAACCTGTCCTGTGTAAAGTGATAATGTAAAATAATAATGGCCTTGTCACTGCTGTTTCAGGGCTGAGTAATTGATTAGATATAATACTTGCTTATTTGTAGCAAGATTCTTCAACATGGTATTCTCTGAACTGGGACCTACTGAAAAAGTGGCTATTGATCTCCATTAAACAAGAATGACATAAAATATCCATGATACCGTGGTGGAGACAAATTCCATAAGGTCTCAGTGAATTTATATGAGATTTTACAAGTTCACGGTGAGTGGTTTGGTGTGTTTGACCACACTCACACACACATGCACACACACAGTACTTGAAAAGTTTGTTGACCCTTGCTGACTTCCGGGAGGCATTGCTAATCAAGTTTGGAAAGTTGGCATTTACAACTGTTGCGTTCTTGAGATTCTTGAAGACAATTAACAAGAAAGGGAGCAAAGTCCATTGATAATGGCTTATCAAATGATAACTTGACTGTGAACCAAAATAATACAACATGCCGGTTCAGTAAATAGCCCTTATGATATCTGTCTAAAAAAATATTCATAACCTCCAGTTTTGAAATTCTTGATTTTTCTTCTTGCTGAAATATGGAAAGTGGAACTACTAATCTTGAGCTAGACACTCAAATGATTATCTAGCTAATAATACTTTACAGGATTCAAAAGGCCATGAAAAAAGGAGGCTGTCCTTTAAATGGTCGCGAGCGGTCACATATGCATTTCACTGCATTTCTTACCATGTATGACTGTGTATGTGACGAATAAAATCTGATTTGATTTGATTAAATCGAGAACTTTTTAATATCTGAGAGTTATACTCAATAATTTGTTGCTACAATGGGAAGGGAAGTACAATTGGTGTAAAATGAGTAGCTTTGTTCTTTTCTAAAAACAAGTACAGGTAGGCTTCAACTTACAATTATTTGTTTAGCAACTATTCAAAGTTACAATGGCACTAAAAAAATGACTTACGATTGGTCCTCGCACTTATAACCATCACAGCATCCCCATGGTCACATTATCAAAATTCAGGTGCTTGGCAACCAGCTTGTATTTACAATAGTTGCTGATTTCTGGAGTCCTGTGATCACTGTTTTCGACCTTTTCAGCCAGCTTCTGACAAACAAAGTCAATAGTGACTTTCACTTAACCATCATGGCAAAAACAACAACAAAAGGTTTTAAAATTAATAGCAGCCTTGCTTAATAATGGAAATTCTGATCCCAGTTGCGGTCATAAGGCAAGGACTATGTACAATGCATCCTTTTAAGGTTTACAATGCCTTTTCGTATATTTTGTATCTCAAAAATTTTTAAAACTTCCACCATTTTTCAAAAACAACAGATACCAGGGGTCTCCAACCTTGGCAACTTTAAGACTTGTGGACTTCAACTCCCAGAAAAGCTGACTGAGGAATTCTGGGAGTTGAAGTCCCACAAGTCTTAAAGATGCCAAAGTTGGAGACCCCTGCTCAGTGGTGAAATTCAATTTTCTTTTACTACCAGTTCTGTGGGCATGGCCACAGGATTAAATATCACCAAGCACAGAATTAAACTTCACCAAAGTTACAATGTAATAAGGGGAGAGGCAGTTTCTGTGAGCAAGGCAATAAAGATTAGGCTAGAAATAACTGCCTTATTTACAGGATTAACCCTGCAAAGTGGGGAAAAAACAAAAGGAGATTTCTTCTAATAACTATAGAACCTGTGCAAACTGGCTGAATGTCACCTCTACCCCTGTTCTAGACAATCCTCAGGCCATGGGGTGCCATCTTGGTCAATAAATTGCTCCATAATTTTAATTTAATCAAGATATTCTATAGAAGATAGAATGATTAAAGACAAAAGAGGAGAGCTGGGGAGGGTGACAAGACAGACAGTACTGACACAGAAGTTAAGACAGGCAGTCAACCCTTCGTTATCCATTTCCAAAAGTGAGTCATTTACAATGACTAAACTTTGGCATGAATACATTCTGCCCTGATTCTGTGCTTCTCTCTTGAGGACAAGGCTCTGCTTCAGACCTTTTTGTATTTTTTTTCTGGATGAAATGATAAGCCCATATACTTGGCAGACTGGTATATGAATACGGCTACACCCTAGGCTGGGAAAATCAACTCCTGTTTCCAGTTTAGTACATTTATTAAAGTATCTGGTCAGAAATGGTTAGTTGTACATCAAAACTACATGTTGCTAACTAAAATATACCCAAATAGGTTACTTAACCTATCCAGAATCTTGAAGTTATTTAGAGAATTATTCCTTGAAGATTCTGCCGCTGAACTTAACTGTGAGATTCCACCAGCAACTTGAAGACCAAGTAGATTAAATCTGCTGGGGTTTTGTGGGGATTGAGAAGATCTTCCACAGAGGAAAATTCAAATTGTATTTATTTAGATGTAAATAAAGAGATGACCTTGGCTCTCCAAGGTCAAACACAACCCTGATGTGACCCTCAATGAAATCAAATTTGAAACCCCTGCTGAGAGTACAGGATTAAGAGCAAATGCAAGCACTAGCAAATTCTTCTTGGGTCCTTTTTCTTTCTTTCTGCCATCAGAGTAGATTAAAAATTTCCTTGGCTTCTGAAAGCTTAAGAGAGCAAGTGCTTACTTTGCACCAGACATGAGGATGTTCAAATGCTAGGAAAACAATTCTCTATATTCTCATTATAGGCTTTCCCTTCTAACCAATACATGTGATGTTCTGGTCATCAAACGAATAATAGCAAATATTGTATGTTCCTTGGTTCATTTTTGGAGAGGGTATGTGTGAACCCCTTATAATAAAAGAAAACAATGATCTTTGTCTCGAGGTTAATATGTCTGGCAAATTTATATACCCCCTAATCTCGGTGGCTTAGATAGTTTTAAAGCTCTGTTTAATACATAAAAACATTTGAAAATAGTGTGCAAATTCTGTAAGCATTTAAGGGGAAAAAAACCAGGAGCAAAAAGATATATTTAAACTGGCTGTAAAAAAGAGAGCCAACTTTTAACTCCAAGTGGCGAGTTGTTCCAGAATATAGAACATGTTTTAGAAATGGCAGAATCATTGATGGAGGTTGTGAGGCTGCAAAAGTGCTCAGTTGAAGACCTGGGAGCATAAAATAAACTATATGGAATTAGTCTTGCAACTTATAATTTAATGAACGAAGCAGGTTGAACAGTCACAGAATATTCTGCTAGGGTGACTTCCTCCCAAGGTACCCAAATTCCAGCAAAAGGCTCATTAATTGATCCACATTTTAATATATGGAGGTAACGGCCAAGTTGAACCTCAGCAGCTGGGTCATAGTAGCTTGTTCCAAAAAACTTTCTCATTTTCAGGTTTTGGCTTTTGTGTTTAAGCCGCAGGGTTGGCTTATAACTGCAATAGAATCTGTAGTTCATTAGTAGTGATGGAAACTCCCTTATGGATTAAAGTCAAGCCAAGCTGTCAAACAGCATTGTCTCACTGAATATTACGATGGTGGAAATATTAGTATAAATATTTACAACGTCTCTGCATCTGAAAGATTGGCATTGCCTTCTGTTTATAGAAAACCCAACTTTGGATCAAGGCATCAAAGGGCGCATTTCTTTCTGAAGGCTGAGTTTAATGTAGGCTTCGTGTTTGTTTTTGTGAATTGAAGATGCTTTCAAACAAAGGCATCTCTGCCCTTAATTTTTCCATGTGGACCAACTTGCAAAAGGCTAGAGTATATGGGAAGTTTCTTCTCTAACATGTTTTGGCAGTCTTATTTCCCGTGGATTCTTCTGGGTCAACAAAAAAAAAAAAAAAACCAGATTTGCTGCAAGATTCAGCTTTCAAAAATGCACTACCACAACTTCCCAAATGCTGCCTGTAAACAAATTGTGGGGAAGTAACTTTCTTTAGTACAATTTAGTTCTGTGTAACAGGGATGTACAGCTAATTAGCTGGAAAACCTTTTTTTTAGTCCTTGATGCTGCACTGAATTGCTACACTGAATTTCAGCGCTCAGCTAACAATAACTGTGGTACAATTTTCTGCCATTACCCAAGAAGATAACACAAAAAAACTCCAGTTTCTAGCCATGGGCTGTCAGACTTCTAAATGCAACATAACACCACAACTAGACTTAATATGACAGACTTACAATGCCGTACAACGTGCAATATGTACATACTAGTGGAATAATATATATGTATGTATGTACAGTATGTATGTATGTATATGTATGTATGTATGTGGAAATGTGTGCCTAGCCACATTATTTACTGAGTTTAGGGATTTTTTTTTATAAATCTTGAGATGTATTCTGTGTTCTTGTATGTTTGCACCAATGGAGGCTTATTCAATTTCATTGTACACATGTTGTGCATTGACAATAAAGGTTTGAATCTTGAATGTTAAAATTAAGTTGATGTCCCATTACTATCGTCAGCCTAGAAAGTTTAAACAAGAAATGGCTTTAAAGAAAGAGAAAAATCAGTGCTTAGGTTGCATACTTAGTCATCCGGGACTCCTATCAGTTTTTGAGATTATTCTCAAAAAATCCCCCCAGATAAAAACTCCTACAGATTAAAATAAGTACCTTTATAATAAGGTATCCTGTTAATGATATAAAGGGGAAGAATATTAAGCAAAGGGTCCCCAAAATCAAGCTTTATTAATTAATCCAAGATTCATTATAATAAACTTCCAACCATTGTGATTAGCATAACCAGAAATAAATGGGAAAGAGGAGCAATTGTTGTTATTCTCGTGACGATTGTGTCCCATGCAAGGACATGTACGAGCCAGATGTATGTATGTACATATTGTATGTACGCATGTATGTATGTTATGGAAATGTGTGCCTGGCCCCATTAGTTACCTGGGCTTAGGGATCTGTTTATATGTCTTGCATTCCGTGTCTGAAATGCATTCTGTGTTTCTGTGCTTTGTGTGATTGCACCAACGGAGGCTCATTCAATTTCATTGTACACACCTTGTGCATTGACTTGGTTTGAACTTTGAACTTGAACTTTGAGATGCATCCAGAAATGCATTTAGGGTGAGGATGAAGCCAATAGGTAACCTAAATATCATTTAAGGAATATTTTATTTACCTTCTTAATCCCCTGAAACTTTTTTTTTTTCTTTTACAGACCCATGAGTGGAATAAGAATGATGACCGACTCCTCCAAGCTGTGGAGAATGCAGATCTAGAGAAAGTGGCTTCCCTTTTGGGCAAAAAGGGAGCCAGTGCAACCAAACATGACAGTGAAGGAAAGACTGCGTAAGTTGACTTCACCTGCTTGAGTCCAGGGAAGGATATTTGGTTGAACCAGACCTCCAGATTCTCTACGTTAGGGCTACTAAACTTTTATATCAAAATTGATGAAAATTGGCTAGCTTCATTTCCCATCACGCTGCAACTTGAAATGTAAGGAGAAAGGGTCACAGGACAATTAAAAACAGCAATTGAAAACAAAAAAAGAGATCCCTGCTGGTGGTGGGAAAAAGTTTGTGTAGGAGGGGGAATAATGAAAATCCTGGAATTAGAAGTTGGAATTAGCGCCATCCCCTTTGGGCCATGATGCATCTGCTACTCTCCCCCCTAATTGCATTAGAGTACTTGTCCATCAAAAGATGACCCACTTACAGTTGAACAGATTGTTTACATTTACAAATGAAAGCAAACATACATGTCCCAGGATGATGTTGCAGGATCCAGTCTAGGTCAGTCACCGGAACCAGAGATTCAGTCTTTCAAGCTTTCGGACTAGCGCTGGAACCCA
Organism: Myanophis thanlyinensis; assembly: GCA_017656035.1. Classification (NCBI taxonomy): domain Eukaryota; kingdom Metazoa; phylum Chordata; class Lepidosauria; order Squamata; family Homalopsidae; genus Myanophis; species Myanophis thanlyinensis. Next base: position 2,451 of record JAEANM010013773.1, on the reverse strand, counting down.
TCATCCGGGAACTCCTCTGATGAGAGACCAGTTCCCTGCGGAGGGGCTCCAGGATGAGTCCGTAGGCTCAGAAGATCCAAACCTCTGGTCCCAGTGACTGACCCAGATTGGATCCCGTTTATATTTAGCTTGAATTTTTGGTTGCCCAAACTAGATAGATCCTCCTCAGATCGGATTCTGTAAAAAGTTAGTTGGAACAATAGAACAAGTTAATTGGAGGAGTAGGTTGCAAAGTGAAAAGAAATACCGTTGAAAGAACAAACGAGACAGGTGTTTTCCAATGAGATGACATGATCTTCTGCCATGTTTTGTTCCTTCCCCACTTCCAGGGTGTTTTCCAAGATTACTTTCTCCTTATTTATTCAATAACACAGTGGAGCCATGGAAATATGTAGCTGGAGCAATGTTTCTCAACCTTCGACAACTTTAAGATATGTGGAGCTCATATCCACATACCTAGCATGATTGGCTGGGGAATTCTGGAAGTTGAAGTCCACTCATCTTAAAAGTTGCTAAGGTTGAGAAACATTGAGCTAGAGAGACATAGATATGAAGGCTTGATGATTAGAAAGGGGAGTGTTCTTCTATTAGCATTTCCTCTTTATGCATTCAAACTGGTCTTATACAAAAGTCTTAATTTAATAGGCATAAGTGCAGAAACATAAGTGATATGGGGCATACATAAGAGCACATGAAGGCACCTACCAGGAACATCTTCAACAGATGTGTTTATTCCTGGGCTCCCACAGCTCCCTCTGCAACTGACACGCAGGCCCAGGAACGTATGTATTTGGTTTAAGATATTTTCAACATGTATTTTCCAAATTATGTTTTCCCTTCAGATCCGGATCTCTACTTTGCCCACTCTTTTTGCCTTGAGGCTAATTCACTTTTAGATATGTATAGGGTGTCGAATGTGTCATTCTATGTCTGTATTGAATAACATTAAAATTAATTTTGCTTTTTTTAAAAAAATTGTACTTGTGTCAATCTGGAGCTTCATCCTAATCATTTTGATAGCTCGTGCAGAGTGTGTTGTGTTTTTCTTTCTTTCTTTTAAAGACAAAAATAATATAAATAGTTCTAATGCTGAAAGCTACAGCGGAAATAATTGATTTCACTGGACGCTTCAAAAATAGCTTACAGTTTCATGTCCCTTGATAAAAGAAAAGCCCTCTGAATTATGAGTGGGTTGGAAAGAAGGAAACAGCCAAGATGAGATGACTCTGGGCAATTTATGGCAAAGTCTGAGGCTGAAAAACCGAGCGTGCTCACTTTGTTTACAGAACCATGTTCTTGGCTAATTCTCCCTTTCTCTGGATTTGCTTTTGCTGCGTTGTCCAGTTTCTGTTTGGATGAAGAAATGAAATTACATCTTTGAGTGACCTGAACTTAAAAGCTGTATTGTAGCTTCAAATTTCCCAAATAAGGCTTCCTCCACATCATAATATGGTATTACAGGATCTACTTATCCTTTTGTTATGTTTAAGAGGAGAGAAAATGGGAAATGGATTGAATGTCTAACAGCCAGAATGGGACAGCTTGCCATAGCCAACTAAACCTGGCCAACTTGCCACGGCCAATTTGCTGCAGGATAATTCCAACAATTCAGTTTAATTATTTTAAACTAATTTAAAAATTATTTTATTTTTTGTCATTCGCTCTTGGTTGTCATGAAAACACAGCAGGTTTTTGAGTTACATAATGTACAGATATTTTAGAGTCCAAAATGGGAAAGCGCATTTATGTGATTTTGTGACTCATATTCCAAAGTAGTTATGTTGTTTGTTATAAATCTTGTTTCAAGTGGAAGAGTGCCTCCATTTGCTCCTCTATCTTAAGTAGCAAGGGAACTTAGGACCCAGATTCAAAGTTCTGACAGTCAGGCCACCTTGTGGTCACCTGACCAGATTTTGGATGCTCCGCAGCATGGCTGAATTTATGGCTGTTTTGCAGCACCCCACACTTATGTGACTATGTTTTATGATAGTTTTCCCCCAAAATCAGCACTTTCAGGTTTTAGAAAACTGCATCCATAGTGAACCAGTAGTTTACTTAACAACTGTAGAGTTCACTTAATGACCATGGATTTACTTAACGACTATGGTGATTGTCTTAACTACCACCACAAAAAAGGTTGTAGAATCGGATCGGTCACATGACTGGCCCATTTTACCATCATTAAAACCAGGAGCCCTGTGGCACAGTGGTTAGAGTGCGGTACTGCAGGTTACTTCTGCTGACTGCTGGCTGCCTGTAATTTGTCAGTTCAAATCTCACCAGGCTCAAGGTTGACTCATCCTTCCAGCCTTCCGAGGTGGGTACAATGAAGACCCAGATTGTTGGGGGCAATATGCTGATTCTGTAAACCGTTTAGAGCAGGGGTCGGGAACCTTTTTGACTCAAGAGAGCCATGAAAGCAAAATATTTGGAAATTTATTTCAGTAAGAG
>JAEANM010013772.1:0-14269 GCA_017656035.1 Myanophis thanlyinensis | reverse complement strand
TGCTCCTTCTATCTGTTTGTATCTTTGTCCATTGTGGATGAAGTATGTGTTGGTTAGGCAGTGGTTGGTCAGATCTACCTAGATCAGAGGCTAGCCAAAGCAAATCAAATATTCTCACCCTCACTCTAACTTAGTGCCATTTGATTTTGAGACCCAAATAAAAGTCTACAGTGCAGATTTTAAAACTCTGGGTGGATTCACATAGGAGATGGTGGCCAAAACCTTAAACCTTTATGGTTTTATAAGACATAAACACAGAATTGTCCCCAGGACCCACTTTGCAACAGTTTACACAACACTAGTGCAATATGGCAAACTAAATACGAACATGGAAATAACTGAGTTAATCAATGTTATGATAATGGAAGAATCTATAAACTGCCAGAGGCAGAACTCAACATTGGTCAATTTTCCACATTTGTCTTTCACCAGATCCTTATCTTTCCCAATTGTAACTCTAAATGCAGCTAAACATGAAACCCTTTTTTCTCAGGATGTTTCCTCATTTAAAAAGTTGCTTTTTATTAAAGCAATTATTCTATCTCTGTGCATATTGTAATAGTAGCACATGGTATCAATATAGCTCTGTTTTTGTTGGGTAAGATTTTGCAATTGCCCTAATCTATTTAGTGATTTTCCCTTTGTTTCTTTTCATTCCAGAATTAACAATTGTATATGGAACATAGTACACAGTGCAACAGTAAAAAAAACAAAAACATTTCAGTCTACTTAGTTATCTTAAGGGAGGTGAAAAGAAGGGTGCAGATCAATTTGTGTTTATTTATTTATCTATCAGATTTCTATACCATTGAAATTACCTGCAATCTAAGTGACTCTGAACAATTTACGATAAAAACATTCAGTAATATAAAAAGCATAATTTAAAAAAAGATAAAAATAGAATGAACAAGGTTAAAATGAAAATGTTAAAAAAGTTAAAAGAGGCAGAGAGAGTGCCCTCAAGCCACCAATCACATCCCACCTTGATGCTCCTCCAGAAGGCCTGAAGAATGAGGGCTTCCCTCACTTCTTGAGGTAAAATGTTCCATAAAGCAGAGGCAATGGCAAAGAAGGCCCTCTTCTTGAATCCCACTAGTTGAAATCTCTTAACCAATCAGATCTGTAACATGCTCTCCCTGCCTGACCATGTGGGATAGGTCAAAGAAATTGGGACAATATTGTTCTTCAGGTAACCAAGTCACATGCTATGTTGTCTCACATACTACTCCAGTGTTTTTCAAACTTGGCAACTTTAAGGAGTGTTAATATTTCAACTCCCAGAATTCCCCACCCAGCATTGGGGAAGTTTTAAGAAATACTTTTAAAAAGTGAAAAAATATAACAAAAGAAAAATGTATAATATATCATTTTAACAGCAAATAGCTGAAATTCTAAATAATTCTATTTTATATCTGTATATAGAATTTTTATTCAAATACAGATTTGAACTTTAAGGGTTCTTAATTCTAGTTTTAAGCAAGAAGCAGTCATTACAGGGGATCAAATTCTTCTCTAGATTGACTTTAAAAAGTGATCTGGAATGTAATTATTTGTTTTTATCAGTAATGAAATAAGCCAACTCCTTACAGCCTCTGAAAGTCCCTCTGAGTGACTTCTTCTAATATATATATAGAGCCATTCAGCATGCAGAGGACTTAGCAGTCTTTCAAACACCACCAAAAAGTCAACAGAAAAAAAATATGTTTTTAAATTTTATTTTATTTTATAAAATTTATTGGCCACCCATCTTACCATAGGTAATAACAGTGAACCAAAAGTAAATCAATTATTTTAAGAGAAGGAGGATTACATATCAAAATAAGTGAAGTGTTTAAAATGAAAACTGCAATGAATTTGAATGCTTTTACAGTCTGCAAATGAAATTTCTTGTGTGCTATCAATGCAAGTTCATACTCCATGGATTTCATGTAAGGTTGTTGTATTGAATAATTACAAAAATATATGCTATCTGGGCAGAGCTTTGGGATAAATATCCACTCTTATTAGAATAAACAGCATGGCTCCTGTTTCCTGTGATTCAGGAAGCAGTATCCAATCACTGATGGTTTGATCCTTAATGAATTTTTCTATTTCATTTTTAAGACCATCTAAACTAGTGGCCAGCAGCACATTTGATGGCAGTAAATTCAATAGTTTAATAATTGATGCATAGTTTAATTATGTATGAAACTCATGTTGTTTAATCACCTCTAAAATAGTGGTTCTTTGTCCAGTCTGTCTGAAATTTTGTAGATGTAATGCCATGAGTATGCTATTTGCTTAGAAAATACCAAGTTACAGAGCTGATAACAGGTCACCAGTGAAGTTAATTGGAAAAATAAGAAGATAAATAAAAACAGTTGGACAGAAGGACAAAAAGTATCTTAGGAAGCAATTATATTTAGCACGTTCCAGGAAATAACAAACTGAATTTCACCTTTCTTTTAGTGAAATCCCAGATTCACAAAACCCTGAGTAATAATTATAAAGACATCTGGATGTCTAAATCCCTGGTTAGCCATGGCTTTGAAAGCATGAAAATGTATTTTATTCTAATCATCTCAATCTCGTTCATGAATATATATCTTTGTAACATGAAGAGCTGTAGTTTTTAAACATGATTTTATTCATTTGCTTGCTGGGCTTATAGACCCAGATTACTAATAAAAAGATGTGTGCCCAACATCTATAAATCAGGTTAAACACAAAAATGTATATATGTATTTAATTTGCTCTCTGATACAAATTAACTTTTTATGCATATACATTGTTAACAGGGTCTTGGAAAGACATTGCAAACCATTTCTCTTCTTGGGTACATGAAACATTACAGGAACATTCCAGGTCCTCACATGGTATTGGTTCCCAAATCAACTTTGCATAATTGGATGAATGAGTTTAAGAGATGGGTGCCAACTCTTCGAGCAGTATGTCTGATAGGTGACAAAGACCAGCGAGTGAGTATGAACTCAAGTATGTTTCTCTACTAGTCGTGTATATGTTTAGTGACAATTAGCCTACCCTGCCTATAGCAAAGTACTGAGGATTGGTAAGTGAAATTTTATATGGATAGTGACAGACTTATGACATCATTGAATGAGACATCATTTGACTATGACTTGTGATTTTCCTGCTGGCTTCTTCATTGAATTGGTTGTCAGAAATAGGTTATGAAGCATGCAATTGGTGACTGCATCCTAAACACTGTGATAGTTGTAAACAACTCCTGTTTGAAAAGTGCCTGAATTTCAATCAATGGCTGCAGGGCTACTGTGACTGTTGTAAAGTTTCATGTCAGCACCACGATAACTTCAAATGATCAATTGGCAGGGAAGTCACTAAAGGCCTACCCATGTCCTGCTGTATTCCACTAAGCAATAAATGTTATGGAATATTTTGACATTTCTTATCAATTATATCTCTATTTGACAAATGCACTTTTGCCAATAGCTGTGGTGGCACAGTGGTTAGAATGCAGTATTGCAGGCTAACATTGCCCACAGCCAAGAGTTCAATCTTGACATCTTAGAGTTGACTTAGCCTTGCATCCTTCTGAGGTCAATAAAATGAGGACCAGATTGTTGGGGCAATATGCTGATTTAGTAAACTGTTCAAAGAGTAAAGTACTATGGAGCAATACATATGTCTAAGTTCTATTGCTATTGTTATTTTATGCATCTTAAACTTTGTGAACGGTATTGGAAGTTAAACTGGAATTACCGTGTTTCCCCAAAAAGAAAACCTAACTTGATTTTTTATATATGCACCTAATATAAGCCCTACTCCAAAATAAGCCCGAGTTAAGGCTCCACCCTCTCCATCCCATCACCTAATTGTAAAACCTGGGGCAAGGCATCTGGGTAAAAATCAAGCTAGGGTGGAGTGGAGGGGTGGAACTGCCCCCCACGCCCTGCACCCACTTATCTTAGGACCGCCGCAGCTAGACCTCCCACACCCCACCCATTGGGTGCTGGCCAACTTCTGCAGCCTCTTGCAGCCGGACACCACATGCCTCATTGTACTGGTGCTGCCACTCCTAGCAGGAGACTGTGTGGCTCATTTCTCCGGTGCTGTCACTTGCAGCAGGAAGCAGTGTGTCATTCTGTGTAGGTGTCACTGCTTGTGGCAGGAGACCATGTATCACATCACACTGATACTGCTGCTCACGCACACAATGGCGTGATTCACCATGTGTGCTGCTGCAAGTGATGGCAGTAGCAAAACCAGCTACACGGCCTCCTGCCGTGAGCGGTGGCATTGGTATGATGCCGTCTGGCCGTGAGTGGCTCTGAGCTGCTGCAGAGGAAGTCAGGCAGTGGCATGACAGATGCCAGAGCATTGGGGGGCTTGGCTGTGGTGGTCCTAAGGTAAGGTCCTAAGGTCCCATAAAATAAGACTAGGTCTTATAACTTTGCAGCATAATTAAAATGCTGCATTTTAATAATAAAATATTGCAAAAATTAAGACTATTATTAACAATGTTCTGCCAGTTAGGAATTATTATTCAATCAAACTTTTAAAATGAAGTACATAAGGATTTTTCTTTTTAAGTTTCTTGATTTAATTGTTTCTAATACTTTTATGTGGGAAATTAAGGAAAAATATATTGCTATGTTTATTCATTCTAAATTAGTTAATATTAGGACTGATTATTATGTATTATTTTTAAAATACACCCTTATTCTTGGCATGATCTGTTGCAAAACCTGGTCAGAAGGCTGATGCAACATAGTTTGTGAATTTTTGGTTTAACTATTAGCAGTGTTACAAATTATCCTAAGTTTATAATTCTGTAGTAAACCCTAAATTTCCTCAGTACGTTAAGATTATATTATATGTAATTTTAGGGAACAAATGGGTAACAGACTTGAAATTATCAGGATAACGTGTGGGTATATTTAATAATATCTAGCCATAAAATACACATTTTCTTGTATAGTAATGATTATTTTTCTTTAAAATGTTTAATTCACTATTTTCTCTGATTAAGGCTGCTTTCGTGAGAGATGTTTTGCTGCCAGGTGAATGGGATGTCTGTGTAACATCATATGAAATGCTCATTAAAGAAAAATCAGTATTCAAAAAATTTAACTGGAGATACTTAGTTATTGATGAAGCCCACAGGATTAAAAATGAAAAGTCAAAGGTAATTTTAAATATCCTATTTAGGTAAGAATTTAAATGTTGCAGATTGCTTTCCTGTCAGATATTTATAATAATTATTTTTCTTTCAGTTGTCAGAAATTGTCAGAGAATTCAAGACTACAAATAGGTTGTTGTTAACTGGAACACCATTACAGAACAACTTACACGAACTATGGGCACTTCTTAACTTTTTATTGCCAGATGTCTTTAATTCAGCTGAGGTAATGTATAAAAATATTTGTAATGTTTCATGCTATCTTAATTACACAATATGGCTGAATAAAAGATTATATGACATTTATGTAGATGAAGTGATTGGTAAGCAGTTTGTGGGTGAAGTCTTATGATCCTGATCAAAATAATTATTTCCCAACTGCTGATAGAAATAGGAAAATGATGATCATTTGGAAAAATGTAATTAAAAGGGAACATAGGTACAGATTTGCGTCTTAAATTAAGTATTTTCTCGGCAAGTATAAATAGTTTTAAGCAACAGCAACAGTTCTGTAGGAATGTGTTAGTTGAATTCAATGAGATAAAACCAACAACAACAATAATTATATAATACTGCCGACAACAAATTTGACTGTGGCATTGTGAGCTGTTCAATATGAAATATTTAAAATTGAAAATAAAATAATTTTTATAAAACTGTTAAAGCATTTAAAAAAGCATTTCTAGCAAGGTAGAAAATAACTATCATTGATGGTGGTTATCTTCATAAGCATAACTCTTCAGTCCTATAGAATATATGATGCCCAGATATTAATGCTGTTCGGTCCTGTGTCTCTATTTTGCAGGTTGGAAACCAGCCTTACCTTTAGTACTATTTCAATTTTCCCCTAATGATAACTATTTACTTTATAAGGTAGAAATAAAATCATGGCTTTAGTAGATCTTAAAAATCATTAAGAAGGATTATTGTCTTATCCATAATCTGGTTCGGTGTGTCTTATGAAATTATAGACAATGAGAGAAGAGTGGGAGTATGTTCATTTATCTCATATCAAATGTTGACATAAATGTCAGCCAACACAACTTATCCTAGCAGCATTCTTACATTATTTTAGTAAGAAATTGAAACAGAATTGAAACATACTTTTGGAAAGCTAGAACTTTTAATAAAATTAAATTCTTCTGTTTGTATTTAATAGATATGTAGGCAAGGAATAATATATTAAATACTGATTTATTTGTAGTGAATTATTTGATTATAAAGCATGTTTTTAATGCAGGATTTTGATTCATGGTTCGATACAAACAACTGTCTTGGAGATCAAAAATTAGTAGAACGGCTTCACATGGTGAGTTTCTTTTAAAAATGATCTAATTTTGGTCTCTTTTTACTACATAACTCTCACTCTGTGCAGCATCTATATGTATTCTACCTGAAAAGTAATAAAACATGCTTTTAAACTGTGCTTGAGATGCTACTGGTGCAGATGCTGCAACATTTTTCAGTTCCATAAATAGCATAGTTTCACGGTAATGGGACTTCCAATTTCCTCTACGTTTCTTTCCAGAAATGTTATGTAATAGTTGAGTTTTTTCCAGCTGCACGCATGAAGGCCTTAGGACCACAATTAGATATAACATGGAAACTGATCCTTTTGAAAAAGAAATTAATCCAGTAGTATAAAATACAGTTATCACATTCTGTGATATAATTCATTATAATTGACAGGTTCTACGACCATTTTTGTTACGTCGTATAAAAGCTGAAGTAGAGAAAAGTTTGCCTCCAAAAAAAGAAGTTAAAATATATGTTGGTCTCAGCAAAATGCAAAGGGAATGGTAAGTAATTAAAATTAGTATATGAATAAATATATCTTCTCCATGTTGCTAATTGTTTTCTATTATTATTAACTCTTTTAATACTTGCAATACATTAATGCAGGATTGAAGGCTCAGTTTCTTTATCTTTTAATATAGGTACACAAGAATATTAATGAAGGATATAGATATATTGAACTCTGCTGGAAAACTGGATAAAATGAGACTATTAAACATTCTTATGCAGTTACGAAAATGTTGCAATCATCCGTACCTTTTTGATGGAGCAGAGCCTGGTCCACCTTATACAACAGATATGCATTTGGTTACCAATAGTGGCAAAATGGTAGTTTTGGATAAATTGTTGCCAAAATTGAAAGAACAGGGTAACTATCTTCTTGCTAAAAATTATTGGACAAAAATCATTAAAATGTTCCCAATTGTTTTCACTCTGCATAAAAATAATGATGCTATTAATTTTTGTAAAATTACAAAATTACACAAGTAAGTTTATAAATTATCTTCTGTCATTTGCTATCTATATACATATACATTTTCAAGGATTTCTAATAGCTAAGTTTATTCAGGTCATATGTTGATTTATGAGTACACTTATTTCAGTTCTTCACAAAATTTATTTAGAAGAATGTATTTGAGTAATTGAATTTTTAAATTCTTTCTTCATGCAATAGGATCACGAGTCCTAGTCTTCAGCCAGATGACAAGAGTGTTAGATATATTAGAAGATTACTGCATGTGGAGAAACTATGAGTATTGCAGACTTGATGGGCAGACTCCTCATGATGAAAGACAAGTAAGCATGCAGAAACAGGAGGTTTATTTGTTTATCTTCAAACTCAGTGTGAATTGACCTTTTTTTTTTATTGTAGGCTTCTATTAATGCATACAACGAACCAGGCAGTTCAAAGTTTCTCTTTATGCTGAGCACACGGGCTGGTGGTTTGGGAATCAATCTAGCTACAGCTGATGTTGTAATTCTATATGATTCTGACTGGAATCCTCAAGTAGACCTTCAGGCTATGGTAAGCTTTATTAGTATGAAATCTTGTGTTTAAACCTGACTTCTTTTTTCAGGGATATTGGACATGCAGTAATATATTTGCTTGTCTACCTAGATTTTTGATAAAAACTATTACATTAAAATAGTTTTCCAGAGTAATTGTTACGTATTATTTTTAAGTTGTAAATATTTAGACTTCTGAAAGTTATTCAAGTGAAATGATATTTGTTTACCAATTGTGCATTATAAAAATGTAATTTTTATGAATTGAATATTTCTTTTTTTCCTGCCACGTAGGATCGTGCACATAGAATTGGTCAGACAAAGACTGTTAGAGTATTCAGATTTATTACAGACAACACTGTAGAAGAAAGAATAGTAGAAAGAGCAGAAATGAAACTTCGCTTAGATTCCATAGTTATTCAACAAGGTAAAAATATTACACTGTTTTTTAATACCATATGTGGTTAGTAAGTTAAATATATCCAAACTTAGAAAAAATGCATCAAAATAAAAATGATAGCTGAGTACTGTAATGGGAAAATATACTCAAAAATATTGTCTAGACATAGGTTGATAGTTAAGGTATGTTTGGACTGTTGATTTAAGAATAGTTGCTATTATAATTTTAATTGTAAATAGTACTTGGATGGATACAAAAGTTTTTTTGAGACAAGTTGCAAGTCATCCATCAGTGTGAAGTATTGTCAGTTTTTATACATTGTTAAATGAGGAGGAACACCCCCCCAGTGTAAATACTTCAACTGTTTAATGTTGGAAAATTGTAATTAATATTTAATATGAAAAACTGGTCTCACCCTTTTCCTGGAATAGAATTACAAATTATGAATAATAAAAGGTTGCCACTTTAAAAATATTTGTCAAATATTGCCACAGAAGTAGAAGTAGTGTAATGCTTGGTATTACATTATTGTTTTAATCCCAGTCCAGCTTTCAGTACAGAAATAATTTTTAAAATTCTTTTTTAGCTTCAAAACACAAGTTGAATGTTAAATGTTTTGCATGTTTTGAATTGCATGTTATACCTATTTTTAAACTTTTTTATGAAGTTATCAGTCTCTTGAGAACATTCTCTTTTATATATATATATATATATATATATATAGGAAGACTAGTAGATCAGAATCTGAATAAACTGGGAAAAGATGAAATGTTGCAGATGATTCGACATGGAGCTACCCATGTCTTTGCTTCAAAAGAGAGTGAAATTACGGATGAAGACATTGATGGTATTTTGGAAAGAGGTGCAAAGAAAGTGAGTGAATATTAAATATTAATTAAAATCATATTGACTGTATGATTACTTTTGTTGATGATAAAGCACATTGTTACAAAACACTAATTAAAATCTGTTTATATATGTAGACTGCAGAAATGAATGAAAAACTTTCCAAAATGGGTGAAAGTTCACTCAGAAACTTTACAGTGGATACCGAGTCAAGTGTGTATAATTTTGAAGGAGAAGATTATAGAGAGAAACAAAAGGTAATGCGTTTATTTCACTTCAGTGTGTCAGTTAATTTTACTGTCCATTTACAACTATAATGTTTCCATACAATTTTCTAAAAGTACTATATGTTTCAGATGGCATTCACGGAGTGGATTGAGCCACCTAAACGTGAAAGAAAAGCCAACTATGCTGTTGATGCTTATTTTAGGGAAGCTCTTCGTGTCAGTGAACCAAAAGCACCAAAGGTGAGTCATTGAAAATTTGTTAAAAATAGAATAATTAGAAAAGCTTGTAAACTTATTCCTAAAATGTTTTATGCACATCAGTAATCATATTGTATTGATGAAATTTTTGGAATGTAAACTACTCAAAGCAGATTTATTTGTACTTTTAGTATAGTTGTTTCCAACTATGTCTATTCAGACAGTGATTAGAGGATAGACTAGAAAATGATTTTCTTCCCTATAGATTCAGTTTTCAGTTACTCTATAAAAAAATAACATATATCAGTTCCATTCATTGAAATGGTTATTAGAATTTGTATATGTGTAGGTGAATTTATGCTATGCATTTTGTCATCATTTTTCGCTGTTTTTTCCTTTCAGTTTACCACTACATTGTTTGTCTGTAATAATGGCAAACAGTGAAAATAAATCAAGCAGAATTAGAGATTGCAGAAATCAAACCACTCATGTATAGATTTATTCAAATAATTAACAATTAAATCACTTATTTATCAGCAGGGAGACACTTTCGGGGGGGTGGAAATAGCATAAAATGGAAGTAATTTGTATTTTATGTGGAAATTAAATGCTGCTTATTTTCTGTTACTGAAGTGATTATGATTATGATTACAGTGCATTGTATCTTTTTTTAAAGGCCCCGCGACCTCCAAAACAACCTAATGTTCAGGATTTTCAATTCTTTCCCCCACGTTTGTTTGAATTGTTGGAAAAAGAAATTCTTTATTATAGAAAAACTATTGGATATAAGGTATTAGTCATCCATCTTTTGCTTTTTAAGTTAAAAAAGTTCTTTATGTTTTACTATATGACAATAAAACCACATGTTTTGAGTAAAGCCACTAGAGGTTTATATATAAAACTTTAATGCTTTTGGAGCATATGAACTAGTTACTTATAGAAATATAAATTCCTTAGGTACCTCGTAATCCTGATTTACCAAATGCAGCTCAGACACAAAAGGAAGAACAAATTAAAATTGATGAAGCTGAACCGCTTAATGAAGAAGAACTAGATGAAAAAGAAAAGCTACTTACTCAGGTATTCCTCACCTGTAGACAAATTATCAACCTATCCTTAATTCCTTTTCTACATTTAGTAGGTACTGTGGGAAAAAAGTTGTTATTGTAAAGAAATACAAAATTGAAATACAGTTTTGTTCTGCAATTGATGACTATAATTTGATGGACATCGTTTTGTCAGTAACTGTATTTTATAAGCTTAATCAGTACAGTCACGTTCTTTGTTGGCCCTTTTTTTCAATTGTTTTCAAATTGTTCAACTGCACTGTTTGCTTTATGAGTCAGAAAGATATTGGCTTAAGACTTCCAGAAACAAATGTTCTGCAGCCCAAAGTATTGAAACAAATTTTATTAATCTTAAATACTGATCAGTACTATTCAACAAAGAGTATAAATTCAACAAATTTATCTAGTCCCATATAAATATAATATAAATAAATTCAACAAATTTATCTAGTCCCATCATAGATTGCTTCTGCCAGAGCTTGCTGGATACAGTGGCGTAGAACTGCCATAAACAAATATTTATTGTGTCGTTTCTTGAGTTGAAATCCAGAAAGGGGAAAGTTATTATTTATGGGTATTTTTTCCCCTGAGAAGGAACTATTGACCTCTTCTAATCAAGTTTATACTTCTGGAGTAGTTTTTGAAGTATGAGATCAGAATTTGAATGAACTTGAGGATGGTTAGTTAGTCATAAAGGATTTATGATTATGAGCTAGGGAGACAAGAATTGCAGACTTTATTAGTTCCATTAGTGTGGTTATGGAACATATTTAAAAATACTTAGAAGAATCTAGTTTATCCTCAACTAATTTAATTTTTAAAGCTTCAGCTTTATCAACAACCCAATTGAGCCTTGTCTTCTAAGGACAGTAGTATTGAACAACTTCTTTATTCCTCTTTTTTGAAGGGATTTACAAACTGGAATAAAAGAGATTTTAATCAGTTCATTAAAGCTAATGAAAAATGGGGTCGTGATGACATTGAAAATATAGCTCGAGAAGTAGAAGGAAAAACTCCAGAGGAAGTCATTGAATATTCTGGTAACATCATTTTAAATTTTTAAATAATGCAATAAAAGGTGTAGTCACAATACAGTCTGATACATGTTTGATGCAGTCTGATGCATGCTGTTATTTTCACTTGACTCATTTCCATAGTATGTGTAACATTACAAACAGTAAACACCCATAGTAAATGTAACATTAAAATGTACACAGTAAATAATAAAATAGTAAAACATTTACTAGAAACAGTAAAGCAATATTTGAAGATTAACTTGCAGATTTGCTCTTCTAGCCCCTCTTTTTGGTAGCTTCCACTGGCTTGCTGCCAAAAACCTGCAAAGAGCTTCAATTTCTTCCAGGAGAATGAACATGAACACTGCATGTACACAATCATTCCATAAACAAAGGAAATCAAGAAAACATATAGATTACAATAATGAGCACATCTGTGCAAAAGAAACTCATTTTGCTTTTTTCAAAGCTGGCATTCATCTAGCCAACTGGCCTAAATATATTCATTAGTCATAGAAAACTTGTAAAACTTGATACTATATTGATGATTTTCAAAACTTAGTGTATGCTCTTTTGTCCTATTGATTCTGGAGATTTCAGACTGAAGATAAAGGCACACTGTTTCAAACATCCTGAATCTCAAAATCAGTTGTGCCCAATACCAGGCACAGTATGCGCATACATCCCCTATCCGTTCTGTTCAAGTTCAGCAATAATTGAGTTACTTTTCAAGCATGTGAAACAATTCTAATAGATTATTTACTTTCTTCAGCTGTTTTCTGGGAACGATGTAATGAGCTTCAGGATATAGAAAAGATTATGGCACAAATTGAAAGAGGTGAAGCTCGAATTCAGAGGAGAATTAGTATTAAAAAAGCACTTGACACAAAGGTAAATCGCCTTTTAAGTTGTATCATGTGAAGAAAAATGGTAAAATATTAGTAAGGGATGATATTGGTTTTTAAATATTGTCTTTCCTATTTTATTATCCCAAAAATGCTTTTTCAAAAGACAACTGAAGTTTCTGGTTTTTCTCTGAACATGTTTCACTTCTTATTTAAGAAGCTTCTTAGATGAGAAGCAAAACATCTTCAAAGAAAAACCAAAAAGTCCAGTTGCTTCTTGAAAAAGCACTTTTGGGACAACCATGAGACATGGATGACTGAAAATCTCCACAGACTATTTCTACTTCCTATTTTATTGTTATTTTTTCCCATATTTCAGAAAATAAGGTTGATATATTTTCTGATTGACTAAAAGATTGAGAACCTTTCTTTTAGCACTTTTCAGCACTTCTTTGTTTGAGGTCCTATCTTTCCTTGGCTTTACTATGTGCTTCTGGAAATATAGGTGGTCCTCAACTTATAACCACAATTGAGCCCAGGATTTCTCTTGCTAAGTGAGAAATTTGTTAAGTGAGTTTTGCCTGATTTTATGGCTTTTCTTGCCATATTTGTTATGTGAATCACTGCAGTTGTTATTAACACAGTTGTTAAGTGAATCTGGCTTCCCAATTGACTTTGCTTGGCAGAAGGTGGCAAAAGGATCACATGACCACGAGACGCTGCATTCATTATAAATATGATCCAATTGTCAAGCATCCAAGTGTAACTCACATAACCATGAGAATGCTACAATGGACATAAATGTGAAAAATGGTCACAAGTCACTTTTTTTAGTGCCATTGTAACTTCTAATGGTCACTAAATGAACCATTGTAAGTCAAGGACTACCTGTACTTTAAAGAGATGAATTGCTCTCCCTAGCCTACTATACATCCTCCCCACACCTCCGGAAGAATAGCAGTTATGATTAGGGGAAGCATCATAGTGTATGGAGTAAGGGAAGTACAAGTTTTATAAGAGGCAGGGCTGGCATTCCTGAAATAAAAGGCCACAGTAAAAATAAATTTTGTTATGGATAGATTTAATTACAATTTAATGCAATCAATATTATTACTATCCAGCTATGTATTATAGTCTTATTTTTCATTAAAAATTAATTGGATAGCAAATGCTAGAGGTCTTTGAATGGCTATATGTAATCATTGTGTCCTTCTGGCAGAAAATGGCAAAAATACCGATTTGATATTCTGGGTACACCTTAACAACTACGTGGTTCTCTTAATGACCAGGTGATTGGCTCAATAGCCATAATGATTGACTTAACAACTGTTGGCAAAACAGTTGTAAAATTGAGTCAGATCACATGGTGATCTGCTTATTGACTGCAACAATTTGACCAAAATTTTTGGCTCAAGTGTAATCATAAGTCAAAGACTAAGATGTAATTGGTTTTTGAGATATTTTAAACTTTTAATCCAGTGTTCAAATTTGGAAAGAATGTCTAAATGTTTGAAAGGTTGCTTTCCTACAAATCAAGAAACCCACCAGGATTTAAATGTCAGATTGTCCTATTTCTTCCTGACATTCCCCCGGAGATTTGTATTGCGGATCGCCGGGGTTTCCGACGCGCCCTGAAAACCCATTTATTTCAAGCCGGCCTGGCCTGATACCTGAGGGTTAATTAATTTTTAAATCTAAATTTTAAATTTTATACTAATTGATTTTAAA
>JAEANM010013771.1:0-14269 GCA_017656035.1 Myanophis thanlyinensis | reverse complement strand
ATAAATAAATAAATAAATAAATAAGCCACTGTTACTTTTTCAAGCAGGAAGTTGAATAATTTTCAGACTTAATGCCTTATTAAGGTGAAATAAAATTAAACATGATGCACAGTAATACTATTATTCTTTTTGGTTCTTCAATAATTTATGCTAGTGGACACATTTGGAAGAAATAACATGAATTTGCATCTGAGATTGGTTTTAGATGTATGTGTTACATACCTCATGCACATTTTATAAAGGTTGTCATCGACTTATGACCACAATTGAGCCCAAAACTTGCCCCATTTTATGGCTTTCTCTTGCCACAGTTGTTAAGTGAATCGTTGCAGTTGTTAAGTTAGTGACATGGTTGTTAAATGAATCTGGCTTTCCCACTGACTTTGCTTCTCCAAAGGGGATCACATGAATGACACTGCAACGGTCATAAATATAAATCTGTGGCCATACATCTGAATTTTGATCATCTGACCACGGGGATGCTGCAATGCTCATAAGTGTGAAAAACGGTCATAAGTCACTTTTTTTCAGTGCCGTTGTAACTTTGAATGGTCGCTAAATGAACGTAAGTCGAGAACTACATGTACAATTTTATTTTATTCAAAATTAAACAGAGACAAAACAAAACTAGACGAAAACATGTAAAAAGTAAATTAAAAGAAAAACAAAGGACAAAAACAATTAATTATTCCCTTCATTTGAACACTGATAAACCTATTGCAGCAATATAGCTTCCCCCCCCCTTACAAAGCAGGCCCAAAATTTATAAACGGATAGATTTGTACATCGATTGGCAACACAGTTGACCTGTCATACATTACATACTGTATATATGTATGTGCTTTATTCACATGAATCCAGAGATGAAATTCAGCAGGTTCTAGCCGATTTGCTACAACTGGTAGTAAATTTTCTAAGCAGTTCCGAGAACCGGTTGTTAGAAGAAATCTCTTTTTGTTTTTTTTCCACTTTACAGGGTTAATCCTATAAGGAAGGCAGGAAAAAAACATTCTGGTGTTGTTTCTAGCCTAATCTTTATTGCCCTGCTTACAGAAGCTGCCCACCCAGTCACAGGACTCCCCCCAGCCACGCCCACCAAGCCACGCCCACAGAACCGGTAGTAAAACAATTGGAATCCCACCACTGCATGAATCCTAGTGCTGAGCTCAGAAGCAGCATTATAGCTACACAGATATAGATAGACACACATGACTATATCTTTTTAAATCGTAGTATTTACTTCAAGATCAATTTAATACAGCCATTAATAAGAGGAGGAGACAAAACAAAACCCAGGATTATGAAACCTTATTTTGACTGACAAGTAGGACCAAATGCTACTCATAAATAGATACGGTTCCTCTAACCTTCATTGATCGGAATATGTTCCTAGAAATGTGTATTTAACAAAACTGATTGGAGGTTGAAGAATCAGGATAGAAAGAATGCTGACACTTTTGAATGCTGGTATTGTAGAAGATTTCTAAGAATATCATGGATAACCAAGAGAATATACAACTGGATCATAGAACAACTCAATCCAGAATTTTCACTTGAGGCACAAATGACCAGGCTCAAATTAGTCTACTTTGGACACCTTATGGAAAGAGCTGTCTCTCTTGAGATCTGTATAATAGAAGAAAAAATGAAAGGAAAGAGAAAAAAGAGAACAGCCGGCAGCAATGTGAACAGACTCAGTTACAGTTATGATGGATGCATAACTGGTATATCTGAAGGGCTAGGCTGGAGGCAGATTCTTCTGGAGAAGATCTATCAATGTGATCACTAAGAGTTGACACCAACTTGATGGCACATCAGGCATTCTTTAAAAAAAAAAGATTTTTGTCTTATTTTTATAAGGAGTCCAATATGGAATCCTTAGGGATGAAATGTGCCCCTGAGTTTTTCAGCGGTCTCTTGGAAAACAATGATTGTGAGGATGCAAGGGGATCAACCTTTGAAATGGGCTCTCCAACATGGTCCTGAGAGAAAATGAGGCAATGCTGAGGTTGGAGCTTTCTATAGGATCTATGATCACTTTTGTCCTCTGAGATCGATGACAGTGGAGTAGGTGTTAGGGGCCCCATTGCCTAAATGAACTTTCTTGGTTGAATATACTGTAGGAGGGATCTGCTACTGACTGTGACTTAGCAGCTGCCTGGAATTTAGGCTATTTTGGGGTGATCTTTAATTGGACTGGAGAGTAGAATGGTTGAGTACTCCATTGTGGGGGCCCAGTGCATGGAGAGCTCTGTAGTACTGAACAATGACAGCTGTCTCAGGCTAGCCGCTAGAGAAATACCTTAGAGGACATCATTGTGTTGCTGTGCAAGAGTCTATTCCTAAATGGCTTGTTTGGCATGAGTTGTATGTTGATCAGAAAGAGGACCTATTGATGTTTCTTAGGTGTCATCACAGGGAATTCTGCTTGGAGATTTGGGTACCTGTTAGAGGTATTCCCACAAGGAGCCCATGTGACTGATGGTTAAGAATACAGACAGTATTTAGTAGGTGTAGCTTATAGGTGGTAGATCTCTGAAGCAAGTTTGTACAACTTGGATGTTTCTAACTATTTAGAGTTTCCATTTAATCTTCAGATACTGGCCCCAAAGTAAATGAGATTCTAGGATGAAATGAAAAGAGACAACTATAACAATAATTGGGATATGAAGTTTCTAGTTGAATGACGCCATCATTGACCTGATTTAATCATAATCAGATAAATGTTGGTTGGTTTGGTTATAAAATGTTAACAACTGCAAAAATATATTAATTTCAAATAAAATAAAAAAATATTTTAGTCATGACTTCTGGTTGACTTTGAGGTGTTATAGATGCGAAAGCAGATTGCTCTGCTTCCGCACTAGCTTTCTCCCATTCGTAGGCTCCGAAGGGAGCCAAAAGCCACCCTGTAGGGGTGTCAAAGCAAAGGAGGGGTGCCCGGTGAAATCAGGGAGAGACTGCAACTCTCCCAGAGGACCCATGGCTGAATTCTCTCTAGCCATGGCAGGATGAAGAAGCAGCCAAAATGGCTGCCAAAGCTGGGACAACTGATGACTTAACCATCTAAGAAAATGCAGGAGCAGAGTTGCTGAGCTGTGAAGGAGCTGGGTGAGAAGAATTTTTTGTCTGATGACTATTTTGACCACCTGAAAAAAAAAGTTTTGAACAAGAAAAGTTTGTATAATTATGTTAAAAAGGCAGCAAAGAGAAAAAGGGGAAAGGAAAAGAATCAGTTTAAAATGGTAGAGAAAATCCAAAGGAAGAAGGCAAATATTGAGGAAAACTGAAAAATTGAAAAAATTATTAATTAATGACTTTTTAATTTGACAAAGCAATGATTGGACTGGGGTTTGAACCTGTTGGAATCATGGATTTCAATTAATTTACCATAAAAGCACAAAAACTGAAAAAGAAATAGTTCAGTTAAAATGGAATCTAAATTAACTCCTATACTGCCACCTGCTGATGGAAGAAAGTGCAAGACAGTGTGGAATAAGAATATTTTTGTGAGAGAAGACCCCAGAGGACTAAAAAGTACTATTGTGTCATAAAACTGTATTAAAGAGGAATTTTGGGGGACTAAATTAAAGAATTAATTGTTTGATACTTGACAGAGAGAGACTTGAAATTACAGAGACTATAAAAAGGACAAAGAAATTTGGTATTGAATATTTTGTTGTTGTTGGTTGTTGAATGAAGAGACTAAAGAAAATTTTATAAGATGATTCAGCAGCAGGAAGAAATGAAGATTTGGGAGGAGATGGCGTCAATGATACAAAATATAAAGGAGATGTGGAGATCAGGCTGTAAAGATTGAAAAACTAAAATAGAGGTGATAGAAGAAAAGCTGGACATTATGCCACAAGAGACTACAAGCAAGCAAGACATCCCGGAAGAGGAGGAGCTATTTGAAACAAAAGAAGGAAAAATAGAGCAACCAACTCAGCAAATACAGAATGATATAGAGGAGCTGACATTAAGAAAAATAAAAAAAATGTGAAAATAACCCAAGGAAAGAGTTTGACAATAGAATTAAAAGGGAAAGAGAAGAAACAGGAAGTGATATCTGAAAGAGAGTTATGGGTAAGGGTGGACCTTGTAGAGCTCAATTATAGGGGAAAGATAGAGAAGGAAGAAAAGCTTAACTTAAGCAGCCAAAAGGATGAAATGAAAGAAATGAGATCTAAAAATGAAATTTGAAAGTGTACTGAAAAAACAAACAAATAAAGATTTAATGCAGATGAGAGATGATGGATAAAAAAAGAGATGTACAAAGTTAAAGCAGTAGTGGTATAAACATAAAAAAGGAATAGTTAGGGAAAATAGAGGGGGATTAATAAAACACAATTTAATTTTTTTTAAAAAAGAAGGGGAATAGAATTAGAATTGGATAAGGGGAAACAATAGTCTATATTAATATTTTTTCTTTTGATTGGAAATATATAAACTGTGTACGGGTATGAATATTATACCTGAACATCAATAGATGGATGAATTTTAATATAAGGTGTGTAATGTTAGTACTAATACTAGAATTATATAAATGGTTAAACATGTTCAATATGATTAATATCTGAATGACAATATAAAATAAGATACGATGGAAAATAAGATGAGAATGAAATGATACGAGGAAACTTTGAATAAGACAAAAATGAAAAGATATAATATTTGAAACACTAGAACTAACACTAGAATCGTATAGATGGTTACATGGTTAAATATGATAGGAATATAAATAGAAAATAAGATATATAGATAAGATATGGTGAAATATTGAATAAGTGAAGAATAAAGAATATATTTAATAAATAAGAATTGTATTATGGGGATGTATAAGACTATGAACTGTAAAATGTATGATTAATATTAAAAACTTGGATTAAAAAGGTTGACACCCAGATACATTGTTCACAAAATGATATAATACAATATATATAGAATAATATATAGAAAAAAAAACTTGAAATACAAAAAATATTTTAGTCTTAAATCATGATACCCATAAAAATATAGAGGGAGAGGGAATGAAAAAAACAACCTTGACATCAATATAAAGTTTTATAGTGACATTGCCATTTTTCTGTCCCTTGCAGAAAATAATGTAAAAGTAAAGATATCCTTGAGTCAAGTTTGATTTTCACTGATTGTTTCTCTATTTTTCTTGGCCTTGTGACAGAAGTGGTTTGTCATTGTATTCTTCTGCAATGCTTTTCTGAAATTCTAGTAAACAGCCTTGGAGTTCTCAAGTAGTCTCCCATCCAAATTCCAGCCAGAACTCATCTGGCTTAGCATGAGTTCAGCTAGCTTTTTTAATAGATTGAAGCAGAAGTATCATTGGGTTAATGGTATTTCAGTCGTGATTTTTCCTTTTCAAGGACACATTACTGGGAAGAGATGGAAGAAGCAGCAGTTGGCAGTACCTAGCACTTTTACTGTAATGTTATATTGCTTGAGCTGTAATTGCAAAGATAAGTATTTATATTATTTATCCTCTACACAGATTTTATATTTCCTTTCTTCAGCTCCTCAACTGTTGTGAAAGATTTTCTTGTCCTTTCTTTGAATTTTGTTTAAATATTTTGAGATTATATTGCCTATCACCCAGTGATGCATAGACTGAATGGTAATTTGAAATATGTTTAATCATTTAATTAAATGGCAAAAGTTGGGTCACTGTTGGTTCCAACTGCATTGTCTTCCTTGAGATTTCAATATATCTTTCATAGAGCTTGGCTATAAACAAAGTTATCTAAAATTAATGCAACACGTGGAGATAAACTTTAAGAGTTTTGTGAGATGCTCAGGGATTTTGTGGTGGTTGTGGCACTACTTAAGTTGATTTAGGACAATGGAATGTTCATGGTATTGGTAATCCTTGCTTAATGACCCTAATTGTGACTTGCAATTCTGCCACTAAGCAAATTGATCACTAAATCGAAAATCACATGACTATAATGTGCTTTTCAGCTAAAAAGATTCAAGACTACTTAATTTCTTATTTTCAGCTTTTGTTTGTCTCCTAACCACATCCCTCTTCCTTGGAATGCTTAAGTGCCTGCTTGCTGTCTTGTACACATAGAAAGCAATGCAATCTCTCCTTTGCTTGACTCTTTCCCACTGAAGGCACAATCATATTTCTTTCAAGGTATAGGAGACCAAACAGTTTACTCACTTGAAATCCCTCCCCAATCTTTGTATGCAAGAGAGATAGGTTAAGAAGGTTAAAAAAAGAGAAAAAGACCAGAGTGCATCTTCTGCAGAGCCAATACCCCATGGGTATTGGTAAGCAGGGGTTAACACCAGACAAACAATCAAGCAGAAACCAATACTCTAATCAAGGATTTCCCTGTCTGACTCTGGAGGATTGTGCTCATCTCCATTTCCTAACCAAGAGAGCCAGCATTGTCCTTGGCATATAGTCATGCAGGCCACTTCCATGGTCATGTGGCCCGCATGACTGTATACCTAGGTGCATGGAATGCTGTTCCTTTCCCGCTGGAATGGTACCTATTTATCTAGTTGCATTTGCATGCTTTAGAACTCTAGGTTGCAGGACCCTGTCACATGGTTTTTGGGTCTTGAATTGCCAGCCTTCCAGTTGACAGCCCAACATCTTAAGTGTTAGGCACACACACCTTTGATCAGCGAACTATCAAGGAGAAAATCACACACACACCTCACAACACTGGTAGGACAAGCTACTGCATATATACAGAGAGCAAGCTCCACATTCACTGGCACTGATGATGTTACCTAGTTGAATAATTAAACATTTCCAGGCAAACAACAAAATTGGTCAAGATTAACAAGAAAAAATATATACTGATTAGACTGATAACATCAGCATCGATGTAGTATTCTTTGCTTCTTAACAGAAAATACAAGATAGATTTGTGGTACATGATGAATATAGAATTATGAAAAGTCAGTGGGTTGCACATCTTTAACAGATCAATCAAGTCCTGATTGTTACATTCTTTCATCATGTTCAATCTAATACATTTAATAGGTGTGTGGGATTGTCTCAGCAAGTTACACTAACCCTGTCCATTTGATTAGTTAACCATTCAGTGTATTGCATAAACTCAGGAAATGGGTTACTTCAGTAACCAGGTTGTATAAATACAGCCCTTACCTTACCTCACTTCACCTTATATTCACAAAAATAGAGACCAGGAAGTTGGGGCCAAAGTGTTCCAATGAGATTGAAATGGGAGCCACCAGCCTCCCTCACCTTTTGCGTGGTAAAGATTTTCTCATTGTTTATATGATGTAGACCACATCTTAGTGGGAAAGATGGCCAAGTACCATTAGAACTTTAAAGTTGAACACCATCAACCAGAACTGGACCCAAACTTGTAATTAATGTAGCAACCTTATAAGCATAAGCATACTACCATACATGTAATGCTGAATCAATTGTTTTGAGGGTGCAGGTGGGCTGCTACACATTATGTCTCACCAACTGCAACTTCTGAATCATCTTCAGGGACAGGTCTGGTGTAGAGTTCTGACAATGGTCTATAAGGAGGTGATAAAGGTTTGAGTTACTGTTGGCAGGATGTCTTGATCCAAGAAACCTGCAATTGATGTAGTAGCTGGAGTTGGGCAAAGGCTGTCTAGTTATGATCTCCACTTGCTGCTCTAAGAGGAGACAAAGGCCAAGAGGATGTACAAATGCCCATTCAGAATCCATCCTAAAAGCTAGAGGATTCTACCATCAACTTGGAATCAAGATCCAGAAAGGACCTTGTGGAGGAATTTGTATTTGTATTTATAGCAGTTCCTATTTAATCACTTCCAGACAAGCAACTGGAAATGGTAAATATTTGCCATTCTTTTAATCTAAATCGATCTTAAGTTAGGATCCTATCGATGCTCTATCATATGAACATAATAACTAGTGAAATGCCTATTATACTGCAGAAGTTAATGGCATGCGGAGGATTGCATAATTCACAAAAATAGAGCAATCCATGATGGCTCAACCAAAGGAAAGAAATTGCAAAATAGGAGGGGGAGGAAGAGGATAGGGAAGAAGAATGAAGGAAAGAAAGAACCGGTGTGTAACATTCAAGCCAATCACAGACATAAGTAAGTATTTCCGTAACCTTCAGAATATATTCTTTTAATTGATGCATATAAATTGTTCTATTTCCTATACACCTGCATCTTTACTTATATGAATGCATTGTAATCATCTATAACTTCTATATTCACCTTTAACAGAAACTCAACCATGAGTTTCATCCAAGAAATGGGAAACCTTGCACATCCAAATGTTATAGATTGCAGAGAAATTGTTCAATATCTCACATTCAATGTTAAACAATTGATTATATAATCTTTTAATGCATCAACAAATGCCTTGATTTCAACACTGCATCGGTGAAGGTTATTTGGAACATAAAGTTTCACATGCTGTAATTGTATATTGGAAAGATACTGGGATTGGTCAAGAATACCAACAGACTATTACAATGAAATAGCATCATTGTGGCACACAAACCAACTAAAGCTCTGCAAAATATCTTAAGTAAACCAAAAGTCCCAGCAGCCATCTATAAGAGTCATTTATACATACAGCATAAGGTAACACTGTATAATATTACGTAACAGCCACTATGTAGGACAAACAGGCAGAAGATTAACAGAGTGCATCCATGAATACCAAATGGCAGTCAGAAGACATAATGAAATTCCATAACTGCACAATACATGAGCAGCTTTAAATGTAGTTTCAGTTGGGAAATTGTGATCATTCTAGGCAAGCTAAGTCCAAAAATGCTAGATAATTACCAGAAGCCTGGAACTCAGACAAATCAGCTATCTACAGGCACATAGAGCTAAGTAACATCTACATACCATTCAAGAGAGACAATCAAAAAGCTAAAAAGGAAAACAAAACACCTCCTCAACAGCACCTACATAAGCAACACCAAGATTATTAACACCAAGATGAATACTAAACCCACAACCAAACCACAAAAGATCTCAGTCAAGGAACTACCCACTCAGACAAACAATCAAACAGTAAACAACAACCTAATCAGGGAACTACCAAGAACAGGGGTGTCAAACTCGTGTCGTGACAGCAGCGTCATTGACGTATCGTGACTTTTTTCCCCTTTGCTAAACCAGGCATGAGTGTGGCCAGCGCATGATGCATCCGGTCTTCAAGCTGTGAGTTTGGCAGCCCTGACCAAGAACATTCCCAACCATACTGATGGGGCAAACTACCTATATATAAACAAGAGCAAACCCCACTCTCTTCCAGCACTGATGTTATCTAATTACTTGGTTGGGTAATGAAACATCTGCAACAACCAAGCTCAGAGAGCATTAAAGGCCTCGGAATATCATATTTAAATTCAATGATAAATTACTATAAATCTGAAAAAAAAAAAACCCATCCACACCACCCTATGCAATTTAATAGGATTTATAAATGGTGGTTTACAGATGTTATAATCTGCGAACTGCTTTATTAAGTAAAAGATCTTGGCCTTTTACCTAGAAAATGATATATTTTACATCCTAATCTAGGGCATGCTTTGAAACCATATTTATCTGAACACCAATCTGGAGAACAACAGCAAATTAAAGAGAAGCAATATTTTGTACCTGCAAAGTGGTCTCTTCAGACTTTACTGCACTAGTCATTGCTGACTATAGGGGGTGGTGCTCACCTCCGTTTCATGTCATGGAGCGCTGTTACTTCCCACCAAAGTGGTACCTATTAATCTACTCTCATTTGCATGCTTTCAAACTGCTAGATTGGCAGGAGCTGGGGCAAGGACAGGACCTCACCTCATCATGTGGCGCTTCTGTCTCAAACCTGAGCTGTCCGCTTTCCAGCTAACAAGCCCAGCGGCTGAACCGCTGAGCCATTGCAATCTTATATATGTCTATAATAAAACAAACCTGTTTGGAATTTGCTTCGACTTACATTTATTTCTTCTGGCTTCTGTCCAGGGTTTTGGGGATTGTCCCAAAGAATTTAGACGAAATGTACTAAATATTAATGGAAGAAATATTTGCTTTCTTAGCCAATAACTGAGGCCTCAAATTTCAAACTATAAGTAACTTTCATAAGAAAAATGGTCATAATATTACACAAATAAACAGAAACATGATTCTATGACCTATTTCAAATGTAAGGAATATGATTGTAGCAGTATTTTTTGGAGGGGGGGAAATGACCTTACTGTTTTATAATTTATAAACAAAAAATTACTGTCCCTGTATCCTTCACAAAAGCAAGCTTATAATTGCACTAAAAAAAAAGATACACATACACACCGAGAGAGAGAGTGTTCCATACTTAAGCTCAACGTTGGTGCAAATGCATGCAAATCTTAGGGTTTTCTCCCGGGGCCATTCAGGCGAAAGAGAATTGAGAATAATTATGTAATTATTTAGCAGTGATATTCATTGCCTGTGGATCTCATAGCCATGGGCAGGTGAGCTTGAAGTATGACACAACATCCTTTGAAGTCACATGAGCATTCTTTCTTTAAGTCAGGCTTGGCTTTGAATTAAATCGTGTACAAGATTTTCTTAATACCAAATTATATACCTAGAACTTAATGATTATACAGATTCCTGAGGGGAGTTTTGTTTTACGTTCATTTTTTTTTTTTTTTTGCTGCCATAGAGTCAATCTGCTTATATTTATGACCAACAAGTGAATACTTTCTAAACAGTTTAGGAAGCTACCTCAGGTTTGCTATAAAAGGCTGTCTGTGTCTGCAATCATCTTGTACTCTACTACCCTGGAAAAGATTTTCAGATGGTCTTTTCATCCTAATACTGACTAGGTAAAAGCTGGGTTACTTCTTGAGACATGCTAAGATTGGCAAAAGTGCTATCCCCTGTCTGGGCTGTACTCAAGTACAACAACTGAGTAAGTCATCCCACTATTAAACATTTTATTATGGAACAAGCTTTTCTCAGGCTTGAACCTATAATGTTTTCTGATTTTATTCTCTTTCTTACCCAGAGGAAGAATGAGAAGTGAGTATTGCTGAAAGAGTCATTATCTGCTACATCAGGATTGACCAGGGGAGAAGATACCTAATCAGAAGAGCCCATTCCAGGTGGAATTTTCACTTTCTCCCCTATTGTGGGAATCTTCTGAGGTGGGTGAGGAACATTTGAGACAGGCCAATTTTGGGGGAAAGCTCAAGAGTGCAAGTTTCAATTTGTAGTCATTATAGCAACCTGACACAACTATATCTGACCTTAGATTTTCCGATAATCCAACACACCACCATTTATTTAATATGTATATATAAGCTATATTCATGGCATGGCCATCTCAAAGAGGCTATCAATACTTCATACAAATTAAAGTGAAAAACAAAAAACCATGACAAGTCTAAGCTATTTTTAAAGTTTCTCTGAATTGTTGCCATTTAATAAATAAATATTCACTTTTAAAACCAGACTATAGTAGGTTGATTATAAACAGCGAGGGATTCCATCAAAATTTGTACAAGGAAAAGAAAATGATGGCAAGTTTCATGATAAGTTGTACCTGGAATACTTTAGAAGCACTACCTAAAATTCATATGATTAAATTAAGCATGGGCGTGCTGGCTTAAATCAAAGGCAGTATATTCATCCCCTATTTTGAGTTCATACCAGCAAATGCCAAACTCAGTCAACCATTTGAGTAAACTTGTATGCACCAAATTAATGTAGTTCAAGGGCTTCATTATATCTCAGATTTGTCCTGTTAAATCCCACTTGGGTATTTTGCCAGAACGCAAGGGGGAAAACCAAAGATCTCCATGGCTGATGGTCCTTTCCCCTGGGCTTAAGAAAAAAGAAAGAAAAAAGAAATAGCTGAGACATATTAGTGTCTTCTTAAAGCCTAGGGGAAGAGGACAAGTTGAGGCTGCCTACACAAAGCATATAAGCACATATGGGGCAGATGTCTAACTCTGATTCATACCTCTCAATTATTTTGAGAGGTAAATATTTAAGCAACAGCAATATAGGAGGAACATAAAAATAATGGGCAGGTGCAGCTCTCACACCCTGCCCTACCAGCTTACTCATCCAAAATCTGGAAACTGTGCCAGAATAATATTTTGTGTGGTCTGTTTTTTTTTTTTTAAAGAACTCTTTGATTAAGCGACAAGCGGATATTCTTGGCTCATCTATTCTATATTTCATTTTCTTAAGAACAAAGCAAAGATTCTCCAATTTCACCAGTCAATATTTTTTTTCAAGGCACAACCAAAAGAACGAGCACAAATTTTAGCACATTTATACTTATACAATTCTACTCTATTGGTCACCTCCGTGACCCTTTCATTTGATGTAGGCTCTTTAAGGTTTTGGCTTTGTCAAGTTTAAGGAAGAAACTCAGGAAAATAAAAATAAAAAAAATCTGACCTGGAAAACTCTGTGGAAGTGAAAAAACCTTGAAGTGTAAACAGCAACTCAGAGAGGGACCTAACATTAGTGCTGTATCTAGAATTTTATTTGGGCTATGTAACTTCTTTTTGGGCTGGGACATACTTGGATTTTTAAATTTTTATGACAGTAACTGCATTCTCCCCAAAATGAATGAGACATAAAGTAGTGAAAGACACTAAAATAAGAACTAAACTTCATTTCATCTTAAATTTAATCAAACCAATCAGTCACAGGCAACAGAGATAATAGAATGAAGAGTATATAATTTTATCTGTTTACCTTATCTAGGTCCCAACACACATCATTTACTAGAATGGTGTCTCAATTCTACATTCAGACTTGAAATGAAATGATCATCTACTTCTTCTTGGGTACTCTATATCTGAATGTGAACATCAACCTTGTACCAAAAGGTGTTGGGTAATTTGTGATAGTTCTCAAACATAGTTAGATACCCAAAGAAGGGCTTCTTTGGAAGATGATACATCATAGCTTCATTCAATATTCGGGCATCACTTCCTTCAAACTATGCACTGACCACTTCTTGGGTTTAGTTGATAATTCCTTATCAAAACCTCATAGTTCCAGGTGGGAATGGATCAAGAGTAGAACCTGCAGGAGACATGGCAAATAGTATCTGATCCAATGAATCCTTCTGGCTTAATATGCAAGTATCATACCTTGCTAACTCAAGTTCACAACCTCTGATCACAAATAAGAGGTCTAATGAGTTCAATGATACTCCCTGGCCTTGGTCTTGAGATTGTTGCAGGGCTTAAAATTTGGAAGGGCCAGCATCCCTGATATTACTCAACCAGGTGTCAGTAATACACATCTAGTTTGTCCGTTCATTCATATTCATAAATGAATTTTGTCTTGTTATAACATAGCTGGCATTTACCAGTAGCAACCAGAGGCCAAGGTCACCAATGATCTAACTACCAGGGTGTGGAAAGCAGATAAGGATATTCAACTGTTAATTCCCATTCCTTTGGGAATGTTCAGCTTGTGGCCCCACAACCTGTTTCCCCTCAACCCATCAAATACTGCTTTTATCTAAAAAAATGTGATCTTTCACAGATCCATCTCACAACCACACATTCCCATCAAAATCTGTCGTGCATTTGCATCTAGCCATACAATCACCATCTCTCAGGTCTGCCAACCGGATTATCTAGGCAGGCCAGTGAAGTTAGGTTGGTAAGCAGACCACACACAGAAAATCCTGCTCTCATCACCGTTCAACTTCCCCAAGATCTTCACCTGCATACCAAGTTTGGCTAAATCAACCAGTTCCTCCCTACCCTGAGGGACTTCAACTCGGAGTCTCATACTTCTCTTGTCCAGCTTTCTGTCTCTTATATACTTATGAAGGTACTTAGAATTGACAACAGTTCCATCTGCTGATTACAAAAGGCTCCAATGCTTGGATCATATACACTGACACATTACGAACATCCTAGATTCTTCCAAAGAACTTGATGTGTATGAAGGACAACACCAGCTAAAGAATTGGCTGCTATGATTTCACATTGTTGTGTATATAACAGTAATGTAGATCAAGCCCCCCCCCCCCAAAAAAAAAGAGTTCAAAAATTCAGGAGGTAATACGTACATTATACAAGTAGCCAAACTTTAAGTGGGCACTACTGTTTATCCTTAAATAATCCAATTATTGACATTTCTTTCATTGCTTGCTCATTCTGTTCAAGTAATTGTAGAAATGAATCAAATATAATGTCTTCTTTCAGGTTACTTTATTGTTTTAATATGTAATCAGCCAACTAATTTAATTAATTTTAAATTGATTTTAATCTTGTATTATTGTATTGTT